>VWZS01002372.1:0-30321 GCA_013397075.1 Rhabdornis inornatus | reverse complement strand
ATAAACGCCCGCTCGCATCCCCCGAGACTCGCTAACCCCAGCGCCTGTCCTGCTGCTGCTGCCGTGGCCAGGCTCCCGGCCCACTGCTCTAACTATAACTATTATGGTAGATAGCGCCATTATTCCGGTGTCTCTGCCTGTCCTGCCCCGGAGTCGCACCTGTGGCACTACTCGTCTCCTGAAGCCGGAAGGCTCCGCTCCTAGGAGAGTGCCAAAACCACCCATCGAGTGGAAAACGTGATCTTATTGCCGAGGAATTGGGGCCACCACCTAATTACGGGAAGACTCTATCCCCCTGTCATCCTCCTGTCCAGTGATCGGCAACAGCCCTGACCCTGCGCCCTGTCACTGCTGGAGGTTTCCTTGCAGAGCGACAACCACTGGATCATGCTTAAAACCTGGCTTGGCTACGAGTCAGACAGTTGGTAACAAAAGTGGCAGAGGATGCTACAGAGGGATCCCAAATGGTCGCGTGTAAACGCAGAAGACTTTGCAGCAAAAAGTTGATTCATTAGATTTATGTTAACCCCACCCACAAACACAGTGAAGGGCACCAGGTTGCACAATGCTGAGGCTCCCCTGACTTGCAGTGAATCAGCCCAGGTTTTCTCACTCTGATGTGCACCTCCTTCAGATGGTTCAAATCTCTGCAAAAGCCCTGCAAGTTTAGGGACAGGCTGTGCTCGTGCCCGTGACCATAACCAAGGATATTTCTCCTGGGTCTTGGGAAACAAGCTGCCTTGATTCTATTTCATGGCAACTGCACGTCTTGGGCCTTGCCAATATCTCCTACAAAGGCTCAAAATGCAGCAAGTGATGGATTCTGCTGCTCCTCCTCCCCACATTCTCACCGCACGGTTTGGGCAGTGTTCCACAAAATCCTGTCAGTGCCCCCACCAGGCTCCATGGAAAGGCAGCCCCATAATGAGCAACATCACCCTGCTGGCAAACGCCCGCTCGTAGCCCTCGAGATCCGCTCACCACAGCGCCTGTCCCACTGCTGTTGCGGATAATGTCCCGGCCCACTGTTCCCACTATAAATACCATATCAGAGGATATTGGGTGGATCCTGCTGAGCTCACTGCAAGCACTGCCCCGGAGCCCTCCCATCTGCCCTCGGACAACCCCCTGCTCCTGCGAAAGCTGTGCTTCCAAGGGCAGTGCCATAACCACCCTTTGGTTGGAAAATCTGATCTGTGGAGGTCCATAGGCCTGCCATGGCTCCCCCCACGCCTTTCCCTGGAGGAATGTCCCTTGAATGGAATGTCCCTTGAATGGACTGTGATTAACTCACCTGAACCCTCCTGGAAGGATGCTTCTTAGGTTGGCACATCTTCTCTTATCATGGTGAGCTACCCCCAAAGGCTTCAGTGATCCCACCTTGCCCTAGTACCCATGTTAATCCTTTGTAACCCACTGGTCTTTCCCCCTTCGTACCACCCTTGCTTTCCCCCATAAAACCCCCCGAATTCTCTAGGGGGCTGTCATCTCTGGCTCCCTTCACAGAGCTGCTGGATAATAAAAGAACCTCTGTGGAATTGCCATATGACGCTTCTGTCTCTCTGCCCCTGAGTCAGCCTGGGATAGCCTCACAAGCAAAGCTGAAATCACTAAGCTGATCTCACTGAGAACTGATCACTTGTGGCCACAGGCCACCACTTCCTGAGATTTATCTGGTGGCTAGGACACCTGCCAGAAGACCTCCTTAGAAGGCAGTCCCTTGCAAGACTCTCTCTCTGGGAAGGTTGGCGGCTTCCTGGGTCAGAGCATCAGATCTTCACAGACCCTCCTAGCAGCTTACAGTAGCCAACAAATTCTGGCCCCCTGTTGCATGGAGACTCTGTTCCAGAGAAGCCCTCCTGTCCAGTGATGGGCAACTGACCCTGTGCCTTTTCAATCTGCATTATCTATCAGAACAACCACCTGTGCATCCTGAGTAAATGCTGCCTTGAGGACCAGTCAGTCAGGATCACAAACGGCGGATGATGCTGCCGAGGGATTTGAAATGGCTTTGTGTAAATGCAAAAGACTTTGCAGCAAAAAGCATGGATTAGATTTATGTTAAGATCAACTACAAAGGCAGTGAAGAGGACCAGGTGAGATCCTGAAGTTGGGCTCCAGGCTTTACAATGTTGGGGATTCACTGGCTTGCACTGAATCAGCCCAGATTTTCATCCTCTGATGTGCTCCAAATTGAGACACTTGAAATCCCTAAAAAGCCCTTCCATGTAGGGACAGACTGTGCCTGTGCTGGTTGTGCCCACAGCACAGGCAAGGATTGTTCTCTCAGCTGTTGGGAAAAAAACAACCTTGACTCTACTGCATGGCAACTTGAGCGGGTCTCAGGCCTTGCCAACATTTCCGGGTAAGGATCAGGAGTGCTGAATATAGCAAGTGATGGATTCTGCTGCTCCTCCTCACACTCTCAGTTTGCACTTCAGGCAGTGTTCCACCAAATTCTGTCAGTGCCCCCACCAGGCTCCATGGAAAGGCAGCCCCATAATGAGCAACATCGCCCTGACTGCAAAGAGAAACACGGTACAAATGCAGACTGTCACATTCCTTGAAATGTTACAGCTTAGATGAACAGCAAGACATTCCCCAAAGGAAGTAATTCCAGTGTTCTTCTCTTAGAGGACGAAGTAGAGATGTGGGAGGTCCATATGCTGCTCTCACACAATGCTCCCTTAGCTGTGTGTGTAGACAGAATGCTCTGAGTACAGAAAGGTAAAAGCTCATGGGTTGCTCTACAACCACTTAAATAGCCATGAAACAAGTTTTGATCCAATTTCCAGGAATCCAAAAATGAGTTTCAGTTTCATTTTGATTATAACATGTTTTCCTGTATTGAAACCAAGAGCTTTCTTCAGATGTAATAACAATGCAAAGTACAACATAGCAGGAAGCCTTGGCTTGGTAATTTCAAGCATTGTGAAATTGTCATTTAAAAAATCAGTGAATTAATTTTATGGTTTGCTTGGCTTGCTTGCACAGCTTTTGATACACCTACTAAACCAACTTTTTCTCAAGACACAAGTTCTTCACTTCAACTCCTCGCTTTACATTCCAGATGGGGTTGACTAGAGAGTGAGTGGCTGCCTGGTGCTTTGTTGCGGGCAGGGATTAAACCAGGACAACCTGTCCAGAGCAGACAAAACCAGCCAGCCTCTCACAGACACCTGTTCTGCTCTCACCTCTCCCTGCACTGCAGGCAGTTGTATGTAAGAAAAGCAACACAGGATTCTGTGTCTCACAAGTGGGGATGCAGGTAATCTGGTTCCAAACACTTAAGACAGATACTCCAGGTAAAGGACAATAAAGCACACTTCCCTTGGAAGTCTTCTTCCAAGACAATCCACACACCAGCTTTGTGAAACAGAAATAGTGTGGCTCAGCACATTTGTAAATGCTTTGTAGGCAGGGAAAAGCCAAGCAAAACACCATCATGCCAAAATCAGAGCACTCCTGTCAAACTCTGAAGGATATAGCTTTTAAGACCTGCCATTCCCTCCAACCTCCCAACCTCCCAGCCGTTTCTCAGTTTAGGCAGGACAAGTACAGGCTCCAAGACACTGCACAATCCCTGCCTGCTCCTTTGCAGCCAAGGCTTTCTGACCTACATAGAGCCTCAGCTGGAAAACCCTCGGCAGTACTTTTTTTTGACTTCTTCAGAAAGTTGAGGTTAAAGTCATGGATGCATAGAAAAAGCCTACAGTAACCAATTGATGAAACTGGATGAAAAACCTGCACCAGTGCAAATGCAACCAGACTACCACAAAAATCATCAGAGGCAATGAAATAAAAGCAGATATAGCAACCAGTTTAGTGTTGCTGGAGGTCACCCTAAATGATGCCATTCCTGACTTTTTATTTCTTAATGAGATAGCAGGGAAAAACAAGACTGAGCAGTTGAACTTAGACACAAAGTTATACTTGGATAAAAGAGGATTAGGGGGCAATTAAAGTTTGGGTTTCTGACATTTTATTAAGGCTTATTTAATGTTTCCAGAAAGGCACAGTCACTAGAAAGCCTTGATGGCAGGAATGCTGACCAGTGACCGCTGTGGCCAGGGGCTCCTTGTGCCTTGCTCTGACCTTTCCGTGACAGCCCCATCACTCGCAGTTTCTCTCTTTACTGGATGCACCAGAGAAGCCCTTCACAACAGCGGCAGCAAGACCAGCAAGAATGATCCCTCCTACGGCTGAAGCGGTATAAACAACTGCTTTTTTGACCTATGAAAGTAAAGTAAAACACAGGCTGGAAACGTGATGAGCACTTGTATTTACTCCCCCCTGCATGATAATGTAGAAATGGCAGGGACAATCAGGGTAAATAAATCAATGAGAGACATGTGCCCCATCAGCAGAAGGGCTAACACCCAAGTTCGTAGCCCTAGGAGGTGGCACTCGGTGAGGGGGCAGTGTCAGGGTGCAGACAGAGCAGAGTGACCCTCCAGGTGCAGGGGCTCTGGGGAGGCCAGAGGCAGCGCTGGTTTGGAGCCCACTCCTGGGACTGCGCTGTGCCCATGCAGGCTGCAGGCTGTGTCCCAGTCCCGCGGCTCACAGTGAGCAGCCAGGAGCTGCTCTGGGAGGCACCCAGGGGCTCACCTGTGGCACTCACCTGCTCAGAGACTCCCTCTCCATAGCGGAGCTCTGTCACAAAGTGCTCACAGTTGCTGCCAAGCACATCATACGGCACCTCCTCGTCAATCCATTGCTCAGCCCTCCGGAGGATTTCCTTCACCGGGCGAGGAGTGCGGGAGCGGTCATACTTGTTGTTGACACGCCATTTATGATTTCCCACCACCTCTTTCAGAAGCTGCTTCTTCACCTTGGCCTTTCTGGTGAATATTGATGTGGTGCTCACTGACAGGGATGGGGCTCCTTCATCTGGGGAAGGCAGCAAGGAGTTAATGCAGGCAGGCAGACCCTCTCTGGCCCCTCCGGGACCACAGATGGGTTTCTCATTGCTCCTGGAAAGGTCACCTACACACGCAGGGTCCACCAGCACCAGCCCATGGAGGGAAACAGGGCTCCTGGGGCATCCTACTAGGCACCCCGCCAGGTGGCATCAGACTTACCTACAGGTGTTACGTTGATGACATATCCGTCCCCCACGTAGAGGGCCCAGTGCTGGTAAACACGCCGGTCGATCTCGATCAAGTCCCCAGGCTGGGGGTGGCACCTGTCATCTGCCATNCCCAGCCTCTGGGGCACCTCCGGCCGCCCGGCAGAGCCGCGCCCGCCGCCGGCATCCTGCAGGGGCTGCATCCAGCTGATAAACGCCCGCTCGCATCCCCCGAGCTCCGCTCACCCCAGCGCCTGCCCTGCTGTTGTCGCAGCCGGGCTCCCGGCTCGCTGCTCCCGCTATAAGTAACAGGAAGATGGCGCTTGCACCGATCCTGCCGGGATCACTGGCGACGGTGACCGGGAGCTGTCCCGTCCGGCCCCTCCTCTTCCATCCCGTTCGTCCCACCATCCCCGCCTTGTCCGTCTCACCGCCCCGCCCATACGGACACTCCTCTCCCGAGATTGTTGCCAAAACACTCCTTTGGTGGAAAATCCGACCCTATCCCCGAGGAGGACGTTCCATTGCCACTTCTCCGGAGACTGCCGCAGCTCCTCGAGCCCCTCCATCCGCGGACGGGCTCCAGTCCCGCTCGGCCGAGCGGTGAGTGAGGATCAGGAAACCTTTCGAGAGAAAAATGGGGTGCTGCCTTTCTACTTCTTCACCGTGATGAGAAACAAAGGAGGTGGAGCTCTGAGCGCAACAATTTTATGGCAAAGGGATTTTTAGGATGTGTTTTTATGACGTGGCCTGGGCATTTCCTTTGAGACATCAGAGAAAATTCATAATTGTTCCCAGCAAGGGTCCTGGTCCAAGAGATGAGCCCAGCTGAGCCTGTACAGCCAACTCCTTTACTGGTGCCGGCACAGTGTGCTAAAACTAACAATAAAACTGTCCTCTGGGTAAGTTGAACTAAGCAGTGTATTTAAAGCCTTGCATTTCAGAAGTCATGTGAGCAAGGTGGTTGATTTAAAAGACGAGAGCAGTGGAAGATTTGCCAGCTTTCTATCTTCCAGTGAAATGAAATTGTTAATTCAGTGGAGCATTGAATGGCGGCTCTGCTTTCTGTATCATCCCCTTCTTTAAGTCTGAGTTATTTGCAAAGCTTTGCAGTGGAAATTGAATCACCAAGGCAATTCTTGTGATATAGAAGAAAAAAAGCATATAGATGGAAACCCAGACATCTGCTTTACCTGGGCACAGAAGGGTCCTGTTGCCTGGGGGAGCCTGAGCTGAGATCCTGCGGGGTAGGGACTGGCCTGTGCTCCCATCCAGTGCAAAGGGAGGTGAGTGTGGGCAGCACTGCTTGGCAGTCACTGAATCACACTGTAGCAGGCACGAGAGTGCAATAGAAACTGCCACTGAACAGGCAGCAAAGATGGTATTATAAACACAGTGAAATTCCAGCATAAAGTTGACAGTTCATTTGTGCATGAGTAGGTTTCTCTTGCTGATGCATTTTCATTGTGTAATGAGGTTGAAAGGCCCTTTCTATTCATACCCTTTCCAAAATAGATGTGGCCTATGCGTGTGGACAGCTGGTGTGTTCTTGAATGGACCAGAATCACCTAACTCAACATGGAGACTGCAAATACTTCTCTGGCTAACAGTACACATGAGTTTATGGATACAAGGGAAAGAAGAAAGGGTAAGTAAATGATAACCAGCATTACAGCAGAAACAGCAGTAAGGTCCTGTCCTGCCATCCAGGACCCACTCTGGCACACTTCCTGCACTTGGGCTGGGACTAAGCCCCTTTGAGGTTCCCCCCTTGACTCCTGTACACTTCACACTCACACATTCAGACAAAGTCTTCCTACCTGCTGGGCCTCAGGTTTCCCATAGCAGAGACTCAAACTTGGATGCTTAAAATAAATTAATCATGGTGCAACAACAAAACAATAACTTGAGCTGGAAGCCTCTGAGGAGAAACCCCAAACAAAAGAAACCCTGTAGATTTTGTGTTCTCACAGTCTGGGGCCCTCAGTTCCTGCTGTATTTCTGAGTGTCTGTTCATGTGCCTGTGTCTCAGGCCCTCATGTCCTTTGTTATGTAAAGGGTTGGCACCAGTTCAGCCAGGCTTTGCCACCCAGAGCTCAATCTGTATTTCATACTGCATCTGCACACTGAGCTACCTGCACTATATGCATTCCTCAACAATCAGAAAGTAACCTGCAATGAACTGGAGAATCACCAGAAAAAATTTTCATGGTACGTCTCAAAGTTTCCCTCACAGCCCTGCTAATCCGTTCTGGGGTTGGACAAAGCTCAGGCAATGAATGTCTCAGTCCCTGAGCTTTGTGAGTGATCTGTCATGGGGTGGGTCCCACACACAGCGTGTAACTAGGCATTGCTGCAAATACCTTTGGTCTCCTGATGTAGGGGAGTCCTTAGTATGATCTGGGGCTGAGTTGATGCAGAGCTCCTCTCATTCATCAGTGTGGCAGCTTCTGAGTTTGCAAAGACCCCCAAGGAGAGTTTATGGCATGATCTCATTCTTCAGAAGGTTTTTGTTAAGTTATGCTCTTGTTTAGCCCCCACAGATTGGGGACTGATGACAAGCCTGTTTCTTGTCCCCTCCACTCTATGCTGATAATGGGGGTCATCCTGTTTATGACTTCTGTCCTCAGGTGAGCTCAGTGTCTTGTTTCTTTCTCTCCCTAGTTGGACATACCTTGCCAGAAGTGGGGTAAAGAACTGTGTCCATGTCAGTCAACTAATCCCCTCCCCATGAAAAGATTTGGGTAAGACCTCATGAAGACCTGCATGGGACATTATAACTAGTTTGTAGAATCATGGAATGGTTTGGGTTGGAAGGAACCTAAAGATCATCGAGTTCCAATCCCCTGCCATGGGCAGGGACACCTTTCACTAGAACAGATTGCTCGAAGCTCTGTCCAACCTGCCCCTGAACACTTTCAGGGACAGAGCATCCACAACTTCTCTGGATAAGCCATTCCAGTGCCTCACATGTTTGTACATCTCCCAGAGGTGTGTATGTGATGTTGTGCAGCACACTTGTGTTCATCAAGGTCTCTCTGGAATTTGTGTTTTTCAAACATCCTTTGAAGACAACAGAGTCTCTTCTGTCGGTTAGAACATATTTCAGTTTGGGCCTACAATGTGATATCTGAGAGATATTTTAAATGAACAGTTTCAATGGTTTTCAACAAATGCAATGATAAATTTATTATTATTTCTTCTCAAAGTATTAGAAATATGATTAAAATACAAGAGTAAAAGGTATGACAAATGAATAGGAATAGTATTGTTAATTATAAGTTTGTATGTGGGGATTCATTTTGATCAAATGCACTGTTCACGATGCAGCCATAATCTTGCTCACGTACTCTGGCATCTGGTTCATCCCTGGACCATTTCAAAGAAGAATCTCTTGATATTGTAGCGGTATCCACCTTTCTCTTCCTTCTGTACAATGAAAAAAAAAAGAAAAAAAGAACAGCCTATTTTAATTTCTATTCTTATTTATAGTGAGAGATCAAACAATGCTGTGAGCATGAATGGAACTGGGTTTTGGAGAAGCTAGAGTTTTATGGTAAGTGGTGCATACACCCTGTGTAAAAGAAATGGCATATGTTCATTCCTGATAAAAAAAAAAAAAAAAAAAAAAAAAAAAAAAGGTAAGCTTTCCCTCAGATTCCTCAGAAGAGATCCCCAATGCTGTAATGCTGTGGGTCCTTTCTGGTCTTGCAGGTTTATGACTGATGGGAGTTTTGAGGTATACAGGTGCTAAAAGAGGTGTCTTTGCTGAATGTAGCAAAGCTGGGAAAAGCCTTACCTGCACAGATACACAGTGGAGGAGATGAGAATGACGATAACAGCTACACCTGCCACAACTCCAACAACGATGGCAATTGTGTGATTCGAATCCTCTGTGTCAGGCTCTACAACTGAAGAACAAACAAGAGCCTTGTCACTGAAAGCTAACCATGCTGTGAACAGAAATATTTTTTCTCCACCCTTGCCTGTCTGTCTGGTTTCACTGTGTTCTCTGTGGGTGTCAGACCCAGGTCCTGTGTGCTGTACCAAGCCCTGCTGTCCTGCTTTCTGGTACCTCTCCACTGGACTTGTGGCCCTTCTCTCTGCTTGGATGACCACAGATTCTTGCCCACTGGGTTACTAACTTACATCATGAAAATGAAGAGCAAGCCCAGTGTTCTCCATAACAACATCCATTTTTGAAAATGATGTGTTTAATGCAGACAGGGAAATCCAGAATAGTTTTATTACCTAATTTTTCAGCTTCACAGTTTGGTCCTGTGTAGAGTTCTGAACATTCACAGAAGTGGAGGGAAGTGCTGTTGGAAGTTTCAGAGCAAATGCCATCATTCTTACAAGGATTTGGCATACAGGGGCCACCTGGGAAAAAAGGAGAAACACTTGATTCTCAGATAATCCAACCCTGAAGGGAACTATTCTTGCTTAGACTACACTGACTCTTAATGCTGCACATCCCCTGTATTTTAGCGTGTTTCTTGTATCTGACAACGCGAATAAGGGGAAGAAACACTGTTTCTTCAGTAGGAAACACTGTTTCTCTAGTGAAACATCAGAGCAAGATCCCTTGCATGGTTTCCTTCTGTACACTCTCTCTTGCAACTACCCCTAACCCAGTGATGCCCTTTAAAGTTAGTCAAGACTTCATAGCATCAAAGACAATGTGATAGTGGTTGACTCACTCCTGTAGCATCCACGACTATAATTTGAAATGCCACAGATTTCACCAGACCCACACACTTCATCATAGCAGGAAACAGTGGAGCTTTCTGTGCACTGGCATATCTGAGAGCAGTCGTCAGTGGTGAATATTTCTCCAATCTGGAAGACCAGGAATTAGATGTTAAAAAAGAGTGAATAAAATCAGCAAAAAACCCCATGAATGTAGCACTGGAACCCTCATTATACGCTCTTCAGTGCTTTCCTGATGAACGGAAATAAGGCAGATTGGGTTTTTCTAAACTAGTTTGTGAAAAAAAATAGAAAGCAAGCAGCTTACTAATGCAGCTCTTTGAAACTCGAAGACGGCCCAAGAAAGACAGCAGAAGAAGATTTGGGGCATGACATCCTAGCCCCAGGCAGGGTAACCAAAAATGGGCAACTGTTGCTGGAGATGAGTGGCAGACGAATCACATCATACTTCCAAGGCAATGTGGAAATACAATCTGCCATTTTTCTTAAAAGTGCCACCTGTTAATAGTAAATCTTTACTGGCTTTACTGGCTTTGGCCTTTTTTGTACCAAATCTCTAGTGGTTAACCAGAAACCTGTGAGATAATGGAGCTGTTCTGTCCTGCAGTGGCGATGGAGGATTCTCCTTAGAATTCAGTTTTGCTCAGGGCTCTCTTCATGTCCTATCCAACTCTACAGACTCTCAACCCTGTCTATACCACTCTTCACTTTGAGGAACAAGGCCACAGTGATGCACAGAATTTTTCTTTAACTGGTGTGTTGTAAACTTTAGAGCTTATGAGTGTAATAAAGGTCAAGAATTAACATTAATTTAATCACGTAATTTCTTCAAGTGTCTGTCTTGGACTGTCAGGCAGAGTTTCAGAGAGAGACCAAGAGATCTTGACCTCTCTTCTCTTTCTCCAGAAACCAGAATTTTATTAAGCAATTGCTCTTTGTGTCTAATATTTCTACTGCAAAATTACATGCTGAAGATTATGAGGAGATAGGCAAAATAACTAACAGGAGAAAATACTGTTTAGTGCTGTGGGAGCTGTCTGACCCACAGAGAGACCATACCTCATAGTATTTGTTAAGATACGTGCAACCACACTGTTTGTAAGGCACACAGTCAAAGCCACTAAGAACATAACCAGGGAGACATTCACAGCCTTCAACACAGGGTGATTCACACTCAGAGGGGCTGGTCAGGTCGTTGCAGGACGCTGGGCATGCAGTCATGCATGAGCTGTAGTTGCTGTTGGCAGGACATGACATAACTGTAAAAATAAGGAGTCCAGTTATACCAGGTTGCTGTGTGTTATTTACTTACAGAATTCCCTTTCTGATCCATTTTGTAGGCAGCAATATGATAAATACACACACACACGGGTGTGCATACCTATATAATAGCATTGAAGTTGTAAGTAAAGCACTCCAAAGTCAGGAAATGCATCATCAAAGCTATTTCTATACTGTGTTCTCATTCCTGGTATACGCTGATCTCGAAACAACTTCTCACACATCCAGGGTTGCCATCCCTGGAGTGCCAGAGCTGATCCACAACTTTGGGAACTGTGTTTCACCAGCAATACAGAGTTACCTAACCATATCAGATACAGGGAAAATATGGTCTGTTGAATATCCAAACATAGAAAAAAAAAAAGGGAGGGGGGAAAGATGTTTGAGACGATTATAATTTTTATTTCAGTATTTTTTAGTGTGAAAAGTATTGAGTTTTCAGTTGAATTTTTTTTCATCTTGAAATTTCACAGGCAAAAAAGACAATTAGTGTATTTTGTAGATTTAAAGAGAGTTTGAAATTAAATTTCAGATTTGTAGCTTGTGATGGTCTCCAAAATTTAAACTTTTCGTCCCATTGGGAATGGGGACATCTTTTCACTCACAAAACTTCTGGTGACAGGGAGCTGACAGCTGATTTCCTAAGCATCTCTCTAAGCTGGAGTTTCAATGAAAAAGTCAGCATAGGACACAGAAGAGAGTCCAGAAAAACAAGTGTGCTTAACTGTGAGGAATGAGCAAAGTGTGAATCAACATTTTTTTACTCCCTGAGAAGATCTGATATAGGAAAAGGCACAAACTTCAGATTTTAAGAGTCCTGTAGGTAGAATCCCTACTTTCTGTTCCTTCCTGTACTTACCACAGCCTGACTGTTGCCTCCAGCCATCCATGCTGACTCCTTGCTGCTGACAAGCCAGCACATATTCCTCCAGACTGCGACACAAGGTAGCAACCTCATCTCCTTCCACACACATATCGAACAGGCAGCTCCTATGTGCAACATGAGAAAACATTAATTCCCAGTACATTTATTGTTGGTTGTTTTCATCTGCTTTTCTGCCTGACTCTGAGTTAGTTTTGTTTTCCAGTATCTGGCTGACAGGAAACAGAGGAATAAAAGACACTCCATGTACATGAGTGGGAAGATCAGGTCATTTTAGTGCAGCTGCTGCTGCTATGTGAGGTGTACATATAGGATCATAACATCATTAAGGCTGGAAAAGGCCTCTAAGATAATCAAGCCCAACCTTTAACCTAACTCTGCCAGGTCCACCACTAAACTATGGCCCTAAATAGAAAAAATTCCTCATAAACAATCTAAGCCTCCCTTGGACCAAGCAATGAAGAGTTACCTGACTTAACACAGTAAGTCCTTCTTTGCTCTCTGCTTCTGTTTCAGGATACATCTTGCTCATAGAGCACTTTTTCATGCTGCTAAGTGTTACGACTGAACCACACACTTCTTTCAATACATGGGTACCCTGCCTTGAATGTTGACACAGAATTCTGCTTTATCTAGTGTTTGTTTGCCAGTGCTACCTTCTCAGTTTTGCTCATCATTTGAGTATTCATGGCCTGATTTTCAGAGGCATTGATATCCAAGATGAATGGAATCTGCAAATATGCAGCACCTCAGAAAAATCAGGGCAGCCACTAAGCAGGTAGAACAGGCTACCCAAACAAATTCTAGAGTGAGGAGAAAAGTAGCCTTACGTTAATAATCAGGAGATATATCTATATCTACATCTACATCTGTATCTATAGCTATCTATATAATCCATATATAACCTATAGATATAGATTTATAAATATACAAATACATACAGATATACATATAGATATATGCATTGAAGCCAGTGGTCCACTTTATTTGGCTTAAGATACTGCTAACATTCTTCTCACAGATAGGAGGGACTTTGAGGTGGACATTATCTGTCTTTAAATATTGGGCATAACTATGTAACTAAAGAAAACTGACAGCTACTTGGCAAGTCTGTGACTGATGATGGATGAAGGAAGAAAGATGAATGTGGGGATGAATACAGCTTAGAATTAGGTATGTTGGAGTTGTATATGTAGGAGGCAGAGCAGCCTTGAAACACAGCAGAGGGAACTTTCTTGAAGATATCAGGTTAGTTACTCTTCACTAATCTGGTTTTTGTACTTCTCCATGAAAATTTCAAGAAGTGTGACTGACAGCTTCAGCCTTTCACTATGGTACAATACAGATTGTATGAAGCTAGAACTGCTACCTAATAGAACCAGGTGCTAAATTCTTACTAAATGTGGATGAGAACTGTAAGCACATTGGAAATTCCAGGCTACAGGGATAATGGTTAACACTGTTGCTTTACCTGTGTGGGAAAAGAGGAAAGCTGCTTTGTAGAGCTAGCAGAGAAGTGAAACGCTAAATAGATGAAAGCAAGATAATCACAACTATCTAAAAATAAATAAGGGTGTAAATATATAAAAAAATAGAATCATTGGGTCCAGTTCTACAAAGCCACGTACTATCCTCCACTCCTATTAATACCCTGGAGACTCTAGATGACTGAATACAGTTCTTGTCAGAAACTATTGCCAAAATGATTTTGCAAATAGGGAGAACAACTGTCTGCAGTAGACACTTACGTGAAATAGAAATCTGGTTCGACTGCAGAATGACACTTGGCAAAAGGACCATTCAAGTCAGTCAGGATTTGACACTTTGTAGTTGTGCTTTGCTGCTCCAGCTGATTTTCATTGCAACCTTGGAAAAGCCCTGGATCTGGTTCCTCCTCAGACTCATTTTCTGAGATGACATCTCGTCTGTAAATGAAGTAATTATGAAATAATCAGTGTTCTGTATACATCCAGCATTCATGGTACTACTCTCTGAGTAACACTGCAAGAATACTTCTGCCTTGTGATGTAAATGTAAGCTTATTTCTCTTTCATGTTTTATCTGGAATGGGAAAAAGATAGAGCAAATCAAAAATGTACTGGAACACCTCCTACCACTCAGAGATTTACGGCTTTTTAAAGTAAACAAGATATCTCCAGTCATCTCTTCAGAAATTCTGCATGGTACATATTTTATCCATTGCCTCCTCCATCCAATCTATTCAACAAAAGTTGAATGTTAGTCAGAAGGATGCAGCTGGAATAAAGCCCTGTTTCTTGGATATATGTTTGCTTTCACTGAACAACTGGCTGCATGCCTGAAATGCCAGAATTTTCCTATGGGCACAGCCTCTAAAGCCCCTTTATGCTCAACACTGCCCCATATACTGTTTTCTGCTATTCTGGCAGGCAAATTTTTGCAGCCGATATATATCCAGATAGCTAATACACTTCCATTTTCTTTCTGAAAAAGAAAATGTGTTAATGGCTAAGCAATTTCCAAAGGGCTTTCAAAGCAACAGGAAGAAAGGCAGGAAGGCAAGAAGGCAGGAAGGAAGGAAACCTCAAGGAAACAAGAAAAACCTTTTTCAATGTTGTATATGGACTAATTAACACAGAATTTTCCTGACCACAAATATCATGCTCATGTACAGTAAAATAATGTCCTTACTTTTTGTGTACTGGCAGAAAAAAAAATAGATAGCCATGCAAGCAAGAAAATCAGACTGTTCAAGAACCTTTTCTGGGAGGAACTGTGAATTTATGTAGATGGATTTCAAGCTACATTCATGTTTCAGAGGAAAGACTGACATTGAATCAGGATTTGCACTTGCCCAGGCCCATACAGAACATATATTTATCTTTGCCATAAGCTTGGCGAAGATGCTATTCATCCCTGTGGCCTAACAGTTGGAATGGCTGTGACTCCAAACACGGACACAGAACTGGGGTCATGCACTGAGAATTCAGGCCTCTTTTGGCCAGATAGAAAAGTCCCTACACATAAACAAAGGGAAGGAGAAAGATAAGACAGAAATGAGACAGTGTAGTTATTCCTAGAGGTTAACTATGACTTAATTCACTCACTTCTAGTGGCAGTGCTTGCTGTGGATATTAAACAGAAAACCAAGTACCTGAGACGAGAGCTTCTTTCCAGAGGAACTTTCCAACTTTCACCAAATGCATTCACGTTCCTCACCCAAACACCATATGGATTTGTGAAGTCATTTCTGTATCTCCCATCAAAGTCACCACACAAGCCTTCCACTCTGCTGCTGTAGGTGGTAGCCAGCTTTATGTCTAGGCAAAGTCAGAAGGAAAAAAAGCTGTTACATAGAAATTGTTGCCACTGAGTCTATGGAAGAGGTGGAAATCAATTCCAAGTGCCTCATGTCATGATTCAGATTGCAGGTGGTAATGTGACATGAGCTTAATATGTACCATAAGAACACAGGCCTGAACATACCTGTTCACACATGTATTCACAGTTTCTGTGCTGTGCAAGGTGGATCATGAAAAAAGTAATTTTTCACACATGTTTATATAACATTATATCACTGCCTGGGTGCTCTTAGTGCATGCTGCTTACTGTTTTGCTACAAATGGAATGCATCACCCACTTTTTGCCCTTCACTTACAATCCACTTGATCACTGAGAAATGGAATTTCTATAGACAGGCATTTGCTTTCTGCAGTTGGAATTTCAGGGTTTGGAACGATGGCCATGTAAATAAATAGCCTGGCACTTTCACCATGCGCTCAGAAATACTCTAGCTATATGCTGTTGTAAATCAGTAGTAATTCTGCTTTGAACAGAGGAGGTATCATGTGTCTAGCTTACATGAGTGACTTGTGTATATGCCACGTGAAAGTCCTGACAAACACTGAAGAATGGGATTATCTGGAGTAGGCTTGAGAAGAAGCATGCAAAATGATACACTCACAGTGTATAGCTTGAGGATCTCAGTCCTATGACTCCTATGACTGGGTTCAGCTGGCAAAGGGGCAGATCTAGATTTTGTCCCATTATCCCAATTAACAATTTAAAGTGATTTGTTTTTGTTATCATTCAGACCTTACTTAACATGAAAAAAATGCATGACAGTCTGGCTCTACATCTCATTTCTCCTAAGTTGACTGGGATCCAGACAGAAAAATGCCAGTTTTATGTTTTTTTCTGGTTCCTGGGAAACACTTCTTTCTGGTATTTTCTTGTTATTTTCTGGTATTTTATATCACAAAGGATCATAAGCACAAAGGGTGAAGATTTCAAATTTTGCCTTGGGTTTAGACCTCCTCTGGAATGAGAGCATTTTTGGGGGCAGTGTATAAATATTTCTGCACAGTTTTTTAGTATCACTTACCTGCATTTTGATTGCCATCAAAGCTCAGGTACAAGCCAAAATCTGTCTCCAGGTAAATTCTTGTTGTCCTCTGGTATATACGAATGCCTTCATGAGGTCGAATAGGGGGCCTCACCCTCACACCATCCAACTAACAAGGAACAAAAAAAATAAAATTCATTATATATAGGCCAAATTAAAACCTAGTTTCAGTAAGGTCAATGCTACAACCTGACACTCTGGTTTTATGATAAAAATATCAGAAAATTTAACAGTATTTATTTTTTTAAGCTAACAAAATAATGTTTTGAGGAAAGTGATCTGAACACAGTTCTTTCATATCATCCAAAGAAATTTCTATTATTGAGCTAAAAATGTAATATAGCTGCTATGTATGCTCTTACACACCAATAAAAAGGAGGGAAATTAAATTATCCTAGCATAAAACAAACCTTTCCTTACCAAACCTTTCCATTGGTGTGGCTTTATTGTAAGCCTTAGGATATTTGGGGTTTCATTGCTAAAACTGTATTATTAATCTATTTGTTTGATGTAGAATTGTATCTTTCATAGCTATGGAGAAGAAAAACTTGACACAACTGAAAATCTCATTTGCAGTTGCCTCACAGCACTTCCCTAGTGCTCTAATACCTCAATTATTTAAAAAAAATGTTCATTACTCAAAGGTGTTTTATTCCAAGGGAGGGCCTTCCTCTGTGCTCTGCAGTCAGGGAGGGACTTACCAGAATCTGCTTGTTCTGCCTGAATCTCACTGTGTAGTTGTAAACATTGATGAGCAACTCTTTCAGGTAAGTAATGTGTCGACTTCCACGTAAAGGATAGTTCGTGCCTTCAATGCTGAACTGTGTCAGAGTGTCAGGTAGGTCAGGGATGGTCTGAGACAGAATATATGTGTATTTCCCTTGGAAGTGGTGCACCAACCCGTCAAAGGTGATGTAGTGTGGGTCACCCATCACCCGGCATCTCCCAAAACCTGCAAGGGAAGAGCTTCATTACTCTCCAGTCTAAATGTGCATGTGCCAGATGCCATGCCTGGATTGATCCAAACTGTTAGAACTGTTAGATAAAAATGACTGCTGCTAGCATGGAGGTCTGAAAGTAAAGACGGGTGCTCAGGCTTCACTCTAGTGAATGGACACTCAAATGGAGAGATGAACACAGAAACTCATCCCTCTACTGAGAACCACTATGAGCCAACTGAGCTGAAGCAGAGCATTAGGGTTTATAGAACTTATTGAGACTAAGCTGAGTACATTGGCCCTCTGCAGAGGAATGACTCTGGCATAAGCACGTCTTGAAGTGGCCTCCCAAGAGATGTTGTTTTCATAATTTCTCCCATGTGTTGTTACAAAATTGAAAAGCAATGTTTTGGCTGACTCAGTGCTGTCACTGATTTCTGCTGAGGTTACTAAACTAATCATTTGGTTTACCAGACCTAACAATCAGATACAGTGACTGTCATCTATGTATTCTCCTCTATCACTGAGCACAGAGTAAACCATTATGCCAGGAGCAAGGCATAGGAAGGCTATCCTTAAAACCGCTGAGGTGCCTCTACTCAGAGGTTTTGCCAAAATGGAGCAGTGGGACACTGGATTTGCCTTATGCCTTTGTATTGATTCTCAATACAGTAGGACTGATGCCATGCTATTCTTCAAAATTGAAGTGTAGGGGCACTTTGAAACAAGCTCTCTCCTAATCAACCCAATCTGCCTAAAGAATATGGGATTAACTTTGCCTAGCCAACACAAATGTTGAATGAAAAGCACCAAAGTCCTCTGCATGGCCTATCATATATCTGTGCAGATCAGCTCTGTCCTGGTTTTGCTTATTAGTTTTTGGGGTTTTTTTCTGTTCTCAAATCAACATGCAATGGGAAAAACAAGGTCATTGTGATAGGATTCACAAACTGAGTTTTGGGTTCAGCAGTGGGAATTTTTAAAAAGAAATTTTATTCCAGCTAGTCAGACTGAACTGTCAAATTTCTAGATATAAGTAAATTAGACCCAGGTATCCATTTCCCTCTACAAATTCTCTGCATGGAATAGGACCTTCTGTTATGAGAACTGAGGCCTTTTTGTATTCAATAACATGTTGTCAACAAAACAGAGTTGCCTTCTTTCCCCATGAAAGAATGGAATTGCCATGAAAGAAAGTATGTACATCCACATCCTCTGTTCTTCTGCAGCCTTCAAGTGAGCCCCAAGTGAAGACTTGCTGTACATACCTGTTGGATTGCACTTGTGTTTTCCATCTTTGATCACGCAGGTTTCTCTAGAATCACAGCTATAGCTCTTGCAACTGATGACACCGTTCTTCTGGCACTGGCATCTTTTGGTGCAGTGTGGAGTTAGCCATGTCTCCCCAGCCTGGACACAAGTTGTATTAATAATATGTTATCAAGGTGCTCAGCTTTGCAGTGTGATGGCAGTTCAATAGCCATGGGTGTGGACACTAGCTAGGTGCAGCCTTGTCCAGTCAGCAATTCCACAACTGCTTGATTAAGTGTAGTCTCACCAAAAGCCTGTGAGACGGGATCTCAGTCCATTTACCTTACGGTCTTCAACATGAGAATTTGAACACAAAACTGGACTAGGACAGACTGCCTGAATAATTCTGATCAATCAACTGTTTTAAAATAGGCCCCAGTTTTGGCCTCAGGTGCAATGTACCAAGCAAGCTTCTGTATCTCCTAATACCCAAGGCAGCAGCTTTTACTAATCAGATGAAAGGTATTTAAGAGGTAGATCCTGAAGTATTTGATCTCTCTCTCTCTCTCTTTCACATTAAGATGGACAAGAGACCAATTTTCTACAGGTTTTGAAGTCAGAGATTTACTCCACAAGCTACTTACACTGTAGTAGTTGTTGTCATCATCCCTGCAGCCACAGCTGCTGAGAGGCACACAGTTGCCATTGCTGAGCACATAATTATCATCACATTCACAGCCCTCTGTGCACTCTTCTGTCTTCTCACAAAGGGAAGAGGCAAAAATGTCACTGCACGTTGATGGGCAGGGAGAGACACAGTCTTTGTAGTGGCTCCGGGATGGGCAGGGCAGTGCTGTGCAGAAGAATAGAGCCAATGTTATTAAATACATTTACAAAGTGCACTGCAGACACTGAAAGCTACACCTTGGCCCATGGAATGGTAGGACAGAACTGCCTTTTAATAGCTGATTTTGACCATCAGCTGGTTTTTATTTTTATATTTTACTTAAAAAAAAAAACCAAACCAACAGAAAACACAATGAAGAATGCTCTCTGGAGCTACTTATTCAGTTTTATTAGAGGTATGCCTGAACCACCTAGCACTAGATTATCCAGATTCAATATTCCAGTTTGGCTGCAAGGGCTTCTTTGGGCACTGCTAGAAATGAGACTCTCAAAGGCAAATTCCTTAAAATATCCATTCCTCCATTGATGCAAACCAGATTAAAATTTAGCTTGACTCCGGACATGCAAGAGCAGCAGATATGCATTCTCAGACTGCAGGTTCATCTAGCTCTAAACCCTACTTATGCCAATGACTAGATGTGCATAATGGGACAGTTCAAGAAACAGTGTAACATGACAAAAAGTTTGTTAGTCCAGTGTTTTCTTCCACTCAGGGCAAGGAGGCAGCTAGAGATGGATCCATTAAATATTCATCTGACTTGGTTTTTAACGAGTTAACTGTTCTGTCCTCCACAACATTATGTGATAATCCCACAGTATAATACTAAATTGTAAAAAAACCCACACAAAGAAAACCCTATTATATGATCTTTACAAATTTTTACATAACTTGTTTGCAGCTTTGTTGAAAGGGTGGAGTGAGGCATATGCCCTGGGGATTAACGTGAGAACAGGGTTCATAATAAACCACCGGGCAAATTGACAGTTTTTGTTCAAATCACAGTGAATCCTGTGTCCTAGCACAGTATCTTTCTTTCTTTTAGTCTTCTGGTTATATTATTTCTACATTTTAGGTTCACTACAATATTTCATTTGCTACCAATGCCATTCTAACTCCACATCAATATCCATAACTTGTCTAGTCTCTGGGTTTTTCTGAATGTGAACACAGTTCAGTGTAGCAATGAAATCATGATAGTAGAATTGTGTTTTGTAAGAATTTAGATTTAATTTTCTTTCACGTAACTTGTTCAATTAATTGTGCTAATTTTTGCATGCTGTCAGTCATTCAAGTTTAAGATTTTTCACTTGCTTGTGTACTTACGACAGAATGTGCTATTCCTCCATTTAATGGTGATTCCATGGTTCTTGCAGGTGTCCACATAGACTTGAACTATGTCGCAGAGAGCAGACTTCATACCATCATACTGGCACATATCATAGATGCAGATCTCTACGAAGTCATCAGGGTTGACTAGACTATGACATTCTTTGAATTTGTCTGATTTTAGAACATTGCACTGTCTTTCAATGACTTGTTTATTCTCAGCAGTGCAAGGAGGATCATCATCTTCTCTTAAGTCTGGAAAACAACTGCAAGAAAGCACAGACACAGGCTGCTATAAGACAGACTGAAACTGAAAAGTTAAATTCCACTGAAAAGTAGAAAAGGCTGGAGACTTCCTTCTGTCAATGGATGAAAGACTGGGCAGAAGTGGACCTGCCTGACAACCACCACACTGTGTCTGACACTTGTTACTCTCGTTGAACTTGATCCTGACTAGAGGATTGACTTCACAGCTTGACCTTGGATCTGTCTCATCACTGCACATTTCTGTGTGGTGACCTGAACTGAGCCAGGCTGACCTTGGCTTCCATCTGTGGGGCTTCCCTGCTTGTCTCACTCTGGTAGAGTGGGATGGACCGTGGCTGCCAGGGAGCAGCTGGCCCTTACCATTCCCCAGCACCATCATCTTGCTCTGGGTGTTACCAGTGCAAAATAAACAGAGTCTGCACTGTGGACTGCCCCAAAGACTCATTCTCCAAGTGTGTGTGTAGATTGATAGAACAGCTGTGGTTTTCCTCTGGCCTGTGCGGTGGTTTCCTGTGGGGATGGCTGCTTTTCGAGCTACAAATTCAAGATGAGGAAACTCTGGCATACAGTGCTTATATGTTACAAAGTAGCAGACAGTCAAACAATTGAAAACAATTCACTGTTTCCTGAAGCAAGATGAGAGGTATGAAAATTATTTAGTATTTACCCCTTATCACTGTCTGTCTCCACTTCCCAGCTATTTCCAAACTGTGGGGCAGTGACAACTGTACCATTGGTCAAGGACAGATCATCTTCACGATTACCGTTGAAATTGCCACACATGCCATGCACCTGCAGAGGAAAAAGAACGATATTCTAATCACGACCTCTTTGCATCAACTTCTCCAATATCTTCTTATTCATTGCCTATGAAATAATGTGACCAAATCACCATCACCAACCAAGCCTGTACCAGACATTTCAGACATTCTGACTGCACCCGTGGAGACACAAAACAGAAATTACAGTAAATCTGTGATCCCCTAAGGCTTCAAGCTGTTTATTTCTCTAAGTTAGAAGTATTCCCCTAGATAGGCAATTTTCTTTAACTACCTCCTTGGAACACAAAGAGACTGTTGTGAAGAGAAAAAAATAGAAAGGAAAAAAGTTACATGTGGTACAATACAGCTACTAAGAAAGATGCAACAGTAAAACACAAAAATAAAAGGAACTATGAGTAAATGCACAAAGCAACAGTTTTGAAACAACTCCAAATGTTTGTATACTAAATCTTACCTGTGAGAAATAAGAGCGTGGGAGGGTGATTTCCAGATAGTGATTGCCATCATATTTCACTATCACACCAAAGTCAGTTTCCAATACCATAAATCTGCCAACAATTCCAATGGACATGCCTTGCAGTCGGTTCTGCACTGGAGTGTAGACTCTCTCATTGTTCAGCTGGAGACATGTGTCATTTGTCAGTTTGGATATTTTTCCATGAAAGCTCACAATCTATATTCCTAGCAGTGCTGAAGATTTCTCTGTGGCAGTTTTAGCTTTTTACATTTCCACCTTGCATATTCCAACTATGGGTTGCAGGAATCAGCCTTTTAGCTGTGGAGGTCTGGGCAGGATTTGTATCCTGTGCTTTTAACAGGGAGCTGGAAAGATCCCTGGTAGTGAGCAAGCTCACTCTCACCCATGGGGCAGATTCCCTGCCTCCAGTACTGCCATGGCTCCCTATGTTATTCTAGGCTGATACATCATGCCTTGCTTGCTATAGGTGACTGGGTTTATAAAAGTTGTTGAAGTGGGGAGTCCCATATTTTAATTCAGGCAACAGTTCCCCAGTCTGAGGCCCCACATTTAACCTCTAATATATGGACAACAGAAGAGTAAACCCAAACCAGAAGCCTTGGCAACTAGTGAGAAATTCTATTTCCTTATGACATCCACCTAATGGGGGTGCCCACAAGTGTTAAGCATATGCATATATGTTCCCTAGGAAATGTGAAGATCCTCTTTGCTACAGCTATTCTAAGTGAGCTAATTTTAAGATCCTTCTTGCCAGAAAAAAGAGCACCTCCACGTACCAGGATTCCTTGATTTTTCTGAAGGGTGATTCGTACACCATGTACATCTATGTAGACTTCTTTCAGGTATGTCGCCCCTCTTAGCCCCCTGTCTTCATTCTTGCCAAGTATGGTTATAGGAATGACATTGGTGGCAGTGTTGACAACCTCAACCAAAGTGTAGGTGCAGGTTCCCACAAAAGTGTACTTCATTCCATCAAAAGTGAAATAATGGGGATCTCCTGCCACTTGACATGTTGCTTGACCTGAAGGCAAAAAAAAAGATCGAAGAATTTTGTACTGGATTGCGCCGTGGACTCAGCTGACCAAAGCAGTTTGCATTAGTGGAGCAACCTCATCCTGATCATTATTATGTGGGCAAACTTTCAGAGAGGCATCTCAGGTTCATGCCAATGACATTTATTTTTAAATAAGAATTTTCCAGAAAGCGTCTCCTAAATTTAATTTGCAAATGATATAGAAAATAAACTTTTGTATACATTTCTACATGCTGTTGTAGCTATGATTTATAGTATAGTTGAGAGTAATACTTTTCCACTATCTATATAAAAATACATAATTAACTGTATAAATGTAGATGTAAATACAAAAGTAAATAAAATTGCATCTATATACATTGATACATAATGCACTTGTCATTTTGCAGGCCCACAGAAATGCAATTCTCATAGAAATGCAACCAAATTTAAAGCTTGCAGCACCAGTGATGTGGGACTTGAATTTTCATTATCAGGACAAATAGAATCCGAGCAATCTTGCAAACTTTGGGCAGCATCAGTTTTTGCTGATATCCACTACAATAGGAGGTCATCTGTGCTTGCAAGACAGAACATGCATTTTCATCTCTTAGCACTGGCAGCAATCAGTTGGGATTTCTTTACTGTCCCTTATGAAAAGATATTTATAATGAAGCTAGAAAAAGAAGAGGATCTAATTATGGAATTGACATTGGGGTTAGGAAGGACTCACCATTGGAATGACAGCCCAGCACACCATCCTGGATACTGCACTCCTCTTGGACTCCACACTCCCAGGATTTGCACTCAATGGTCTTATTTGCCTTGCAGGTGCAGCGCTCAGTGCAGGGGTAATGGGTGAACCAGTTTTCATTCAGCTACATGGAAAGAAAGAGTGTAGAAGTATATATTATAAGACAAATAGGAACATAGAACCATAAGGAAAAATCAAATTATTAGCATTTGAATGTGCATGATATATTATCATTTGGGCAATTGTAGCCACACAGCTCATGGACCAAGAAAGCTGGCAAAGTAAGTCTATTTTTAAATTATTAATGGTGTAAATATGAATTGTGTAGTGTTATTAACATGGTTTTCCCCTCACAGTGATAAAGAATATAATGCCCTGGTTTTGGTTTTTTCTTTTTTTTTTTCTTTAATGTCTGTTGTAACTTGCCTGGTGATACCGGTTTTCTTCATCAACACAGCCACAGTTGCTTTCTGGCACGCATTTGTCTCCACTCAAAACATAGCCTTCCTTACAGAAGCAACCTTCCACTGGCAAAGAACTGCAGGAATCAACTGCTGAGATGTTCAAACAGGTAGAGGGACACCTAGTACCACAGCTCTTGTAGATGCTGCCTCCAGGACAGGACATTGCTAAATAAAGAGAAAAAATAAGATCACTCAAAAGGGCAAAATCATAATAAAGGTTTTCCTGATGCTTTCACTGTTTGCTCCTGAAAACATACAAAATGGCTGCTAGAAAGTCTGACAGGAGAGTGCTGAGTACAAACGTTTTTCTGCTGATTTAAAGGCATAAAGTGACCCAGTTATGGGAATAGAAGAATTTTTGCCATACCAGTTGATATGTCCCCATTACTGTAGTTACTATTTGAGCATCTGCTATATATTCCAAGATAGAACTAAAAATCACACTCTGTCTTTCACTGAGACTCCTTGAGAGCAATATACTTTCACACCCCTTCTGCTTATGGTAGAATTGGGCTTCTGTCACTCAAAACATGGTCCCCAGGGATAACATTACATTTTTCAGAAATACTGAAGCATCTGTCCATTTCTGTCATCTAAAAAACCACAGAAAAACATGGGTTTGGCTAGATTCTGTTATAAACCACTACATATGATTCTCATTTATTTCTGTCTCTACAGCAGGATCTCTTAGTCCTGTCAGACAATTACAGCTGACATCTCCAGTCATCTAGCCAGACTTCCTTCCCTTGGTCAGGATCTTAATTAAGTTTGTATTTGAATCATTGATGAAGAGAGCACTTGAGAGTCAGTCTTTCTGATGTTACTGACTTTTCTCTATTACTATAATGAAGCCATAGACTATTAGGTCCTGGCCTATAGCCTCAGACTTTGGAGTGTGGATGTACGTGGCTTTAATCTGATTTGGAGGGTTAGACACTCATTTCTTGTTATATCTTATTTTAATGTAAGAATTCTCTGTGCTCTGTCCTCTCAGGGCTGACTTACTGGGTGCTTTATCACAGTAATTCTTCTTCCAAACTGACCAGCTCCTCAAACCTATCCATTTTTTTTATGGATTAGTTTAAATGCAGAGCTAATTGTTCACATTAAAAAAAAAAAAAAAAAAAAAAAAAAAAAGAAAAAAGAAAAAGGAAAAAGGTGCAGATCTGCAAAAGGTAATCCAGTGGCAAGTGGTATAATAAAAATTAGCGTATGACAAAAAAAGCATAGAGAACAATTATGGTTTATTTTAAGTATGGTTGACCTTTAGAGGAGTTTCTTTTCTGTCCAGGTATGTAGTTGGTGGACTTAAATGTCCTTTAGAAAATACTGCCCAGAGAAGTTGTGGATGCCCCTTTCCTGGAATTCTTCAAGACCAGATTGGATGGGGTTTTGAGAAAGCTGTTTGAATGGAGGGCATCCCTGACCATGGAGGGCTGGAACTCGATGATATTTAAGGTCCTTTCCAAGACAAACCATTCTATGACTCTATGTGTGACAAGCAGAAAGCTGTCCAGTGTCGCTTAAAATCAGAACCAGTGGGACTCCTGGAAAGCTTTATTCTAAGAAATATGAGTACATTATAATAAATTTACCATAAGGTCATTCTAAAGAGAATCATTCGAGACGTGACATTCAATTTCTTTGCTTTAGAGAGAAATAGAGCACTTCCTAGAAACAGTTGTTTTTCAAGGTCTCTTATTTTTTTAACCAAAGGCCATTAATAAGCACGTTTTATGGAGGACTGCTACCTCCATCTATATTGAAGATAGTAGATTTTCACTGAAGCAAAGGAACTTGTTTCTCCAGTGCAGAAGCTCATATAAGACACAGTTGAACGTAATCAGACTTTTCCAAGAAACTAATAGCAAATGATAAGTATTATGCAACTTTAAGGATTTAACCTGCATGTATCCTAATGTTCTGAAAATTAGTGGTTTATACAAATCATGGAATGGTTCTGAATCTGAAGCAGGCTCAAGGCATTATAAAAGACAGACTATACTCAGAACATTACATAAAATGAAATAACATGCACGGAAAAGGTAAAGAACAATGAATTGAAAATTCAGAATAGATATTTATATCAAAACACTCACGGCAAAGAGTAGCATTCCTCCATTCTATGCATATCCCAGCATTGACACACGACTCAGCATAGGCCTGCAGTCCATAGCATAAGGATGTTGCTTGTCCCCCAGTGAAACACATATCATAAACACAGTTTTCAAAGAAATTCTGTGGAAGCACCTTAGAGTGACAGTCCTTGAATATTCCTGTGTAAATCAAGGAAGATATATAGAAGGATAGAAAAAAACCCACTGGAATGTTAAGACTGACCACCATGTATTTTCTGTCACAGCAAACACATTGTGGATGTTCCAGGCTGTGTTAAGTAAGTTAATCCAGTACTTGAAATGGATACACAATGCACAGTATGAGAATGGGCTCCTTGGATCAGGTTTTCTTCTTTTTGCATGATTGATACAACATAACCTACATAAATTAAGCACTGCTGCCTAGGAAAACCAGTAATTCCAGACAACTACAGGGAACATGTGCAGAATTTCAGATAAAGTGTCAGTAACACACACACACTGACAGTCTGTCTGAGCTATTTCTTTTTAGCAAGCAGAGTACAAGTCACCATAACACAAAGAGCAGCTATGGTTCCCTGCACATGTTCTCAGACAAAATTGATGGACACATTGGCATTGTCTGAACAGACGACATATTCTGGCCAGGCACCTATGGGTTTTACATTGGCCATTCACACTGGAGGCTTTATATGCTTCCAATACAAGCTCAGGAAAAGAAACTATAGAGAAGGGACAAAACAAGCAATACCATGCTCCGTCACCTGGCTCGCAGAGATCTACCAACACACTACCTGTTGGGTCTGTGATCATGCCACATGCTGTGTTTTTCTTTGCTTCACTCTCCAACACAGGATCACATTGCTCTTCTGTCCCACCACTGGAGCATCTGGGGAAAGCAAACAAATCGAACACGTTTCACATCTCTTACTATCAGATTTTCAGTGGAAAATTAATACATGACAAATCTGCACAAAAGAGTGCATTTTATTTCTGTCACAAGACTTTATCCAGCTTCTTTGAAAAGCTGATGTCAGCCTTCTCACTGAATGGACTCCTTTCTTGATCCCTTCTGGGTGATTCAAAGGCTTATTCTTAGTTAGAAAAAAAAGAGCTATGGGATCTAAACAGTTATGGTTTCCAATCAGGGAACTGGAGTGATGTACCATCCCCCACTCATACTCAACAGACAGTTCCTGCTTTGGAAAATGAGCCTTAAAGGACACAAGCCCTCTTATCATTCACTGTTTTGTGTGAAAGTCCAGTTCCCTGCTTCTAATGGGCAGCTGGAAGATGTAGAATGCCACTGAGTGAAAAAGCCAGCGAGTAGATGGATGTTGGATTTTGTGAGTTTGCTCAGCAAATGTTACATGATGAAAAGATTTTACATACATGGTGTTGTTCTCAGGCACCTGCCAGCTTTCTCCAAGATCAGTAGAACTACTTGCAATGTCACCATTGGACTTGATATTGTCATCATTTGGATCACCATTGTAATTACCTGTGAGGGTAAAAAGAGATTTATGGGACATATGAAGTTCAAACCTGTAGAAAAAACCTAGGTTTCTGGATGTAAAATAAATTGAGATAGGGAGAATATATATGTAACATCAATCTGTACTGGGCAAAATAAGAGCAGAATTATGTTTTGATTACTGACAAGAGCTGCTGCTCAGACGTTTGAAGCAGGAAGTCTGTAAGTTCCTATGTAACTAGATTACATGGCATCCAAGAAAAAAACTTATCTGAAAAAACCCTACTTATTTTCTTGCATCCTACATGTAGAATGTTGGACTAAAAATTAAACAGTGCTATTTGCACCGTGATATTCTTAGGTAGATTTCCTGCGCTGAAAGTGTGAAAAACTCATGAAGAGATTATTGAACTAGAAAACTCCAGATGATCCAAACCAAAGAATAATCAGAAACTTGCAAGACAAACTACTCTTGTAATTTCTATATGATAAGAAAAAAAAATTTAAGTAATCACCAGCTACCACTTACCACAGAGGCCACAGAGCAGACCACTGTAATTAGAGGGCACAGAGACTTCTGCATAATGATTTCCATCATATCTCACCCACAGTCCAAAGTCGGTTTCCAAGAGAATATATCCACCACTGCTTTGAATACTGATCTTCTTTTCAATAAATACAGGCAAGTTCATTCTGTAACCATTCACCTGTACAGCAAGTTGTGAAAGTAAGTGTATGGCTCTTGGGACTCCTACAACTGCCATGAGCTAGTACAGATTGCTGAAAAATACGATCTTCTGCATAGGGGAACTGGAACTGATTAAAGAACATCTGAGCAAGATTGTTGGGGATTTAATTAAAAGAGGTAGATATCATTAATGAAAAGACAAAGTTTTGTTATAAACTCTACAGCGATATTAATTATCTGAATGTCAGTTTACAATTATATATGTCTTTTAAATAGGTATCTTCTTACATTCACTTTCTTGTTTTTCAGCAGAGAAATCTGATTGTCATAGACTTCCACATGCACTGACTTCACATAAGAGACTTTGGTGTTGGCTCCTCTGTGCTCATTTGTTGTGGACACATCAAAGTATGGAAGGCTCTCAGAGACAGTGCACACTTTGGAGAGGGTGTAAGTGCAATTTCCCATGAAATTATGGGCTTTGTGGTCAAAAGTGTTGTAATGTGGGTCCCCAGAGGCGCTGCAGGAAGCACGATCTGTGAAGAAAGAAAAAGTCTCTCTGGGTCTTCACCAGACTTTTGCAGCTGCTTGGTGCCCAGTTTGTTTGTTTTATGTTGTATTTGTTGTTGAGATGAACAGCAGTCAACAGCACTCCAAAAGCCAACCCAGCCTTCTATCTTTGGACCCACAAAGAATCTACTCTTGTGTATCAGAAATCTGTGCTAGAGGTGGATGAAGAAATTTGGGTAAAAGGCATTATTAAGACATCGTTATATAAACTGGAGCAGTGAGTTTTAGAGTCCAGATCTGAAAGCCTCTTTCTCACTAAATAGCAAGAATTTACTCAAAAACTTCACAGGACTGGTTAGCCAGAATAGACCGCTGCACTATCAGCTGTCTGGGGTTCTGTACTCATCATTTATGGAAGTTAAATTGAATATTGCTTTCACAAGATATCCTTTACACACTTAAAATATTAAAATTAAATAGCCAGTGATAATATGCACAAATGGAGGTACAGTGTGTATGCATTTATGTGTGAGAACTGCATAAGATTTTGACTGCTGATAAAAACTACTGATTTTAAGGGAAAAAACTTCCCATCACCTTTATCAGAGTTGAGCCTGAAGGTCCTTCATACTGTTTACCAAAAACAACAAAAAATAAAGAAGAGAGATTCTTGTATCTTTGATTTTCAATGCCGTGTTAAAATATAGCTACACATAGGGTTGTATCTACATGTCAACCTTAACTCCTTACAAAGAAAGACATACTTTAACAGATACCAAGAAAAGCAGAAGAAATCTAAATTGAGTAGGTGAGCCAATAATCTCTTGTACTTAACAAGCAGATAGGAATAGACATTAGTGATTAAAATTGGAGGAAACCAGCAATTAGAAATTATCTAGACCGACATTTTCGTACATATCATAAATAATAAACTAGTTTTTTCCAAAAAATATAATTGGATTATATCTGAAAAAAATCCAAAATGTGGAAACTAAATTAAATTTGAAAATATACAGACAAAAACACCTGTATAACAGGTGAAAATGTGGCATACGAAAATGTAATTTAAATATATATGGATATGGCAATAAAAAGCATGTGACATAACTATCACATGTCTGGTGTATTCCCACAAAACCACTAGCAATATAGCAAAGACACCTATTTGAATATGTATAGAGTTGGAAGACAGAAAGGGTCCCAGAAGAGCAGAAAGGTTGCAGAAATGTGTTTAACAAGGAAAAGCTGCTGTAATCTTCCTGGACCC
>VWZS01002371.1:126294-153930 GCA_013397075.1 Rhabdornis inornatus | reverse complement strand
ACCAAATATTATTAGAGGCAGGCTTTTGGCTTGCAGTCTTGAATTGTCACGTGGTAGTTATTTGAAAGATTTCACTTTGTGGGAGGGTTTTCTTTATTTCCTTTACTCAGCCTGTGCCCCCTTGGCCTTTAGTCCTGGGCCTCCCCTGGCATGTGGGTGTTTCTGAGGAGGGTTGTTCTTTCTTTTCACTTTCTTGTGAGACACTGGAGTTCCTCCAGTGCTCAAGGAGCAGCCAGCTGTGCCTTGGGAACGTGGAGCTTTGTAGCCTTATTTGGGAAGCTGCTTCCCAGGCATGGCTCAACACTCGGCTGGCACTGCCGTCCTTCCCTGCTGAGCAACATTGACCTCCTTCTAAGAAACTGCACTGCTGATCCATCCATCAGTGAATTGTGGAGCCCAGGATTTGTAAGGATACCCCACAGAGCCTCGAGTCTCCCCAGATTGTGGGTCTGACTTTCCTGGGAGACTCCGTTGGTGCGAGGTCTGAGGAGGCTTTGGCAGGAGCCTGGCACTGAGCACAACTGGAGCTGGCTGAGTTTTCAGGGAGGTACACAAAGTACACAAAGTACTGATACCTGAATGTTCCCATCAGCCAAATAGGCTGTGAAATGCTGGGTTTGAGTTACAGTCTGGTTAAATGCAGCATTTCTGGCTAAGGGTCAGTTTGCTGATTTTGAAATACAGCGCTATAATATTTCCGCAGTGTCACAATAAGGAAATGTGTATTTATAGTGGCCACGTTCATCTAATAGTTACCAAACTGTTGCCTAAATCTCTATAGCTGAAGCATTTTCCTTCTGGCTGGGAAGGGCTGCAGCAGAGGCGCTCTGAGGGGAACACCTGGACATAGGTGATGGGGGAAGTGGAAGTGGGCACAGCCCTCCCTGTTCCTGAGTCAGAACAAACTCCTGCTTCAGCAAAAGTTTAGGGAGTGAAAGGAGGAAAAAAGTCAGAGGAGTGCAACCCAGCCAACCCAACTTTATCTCCTAGGAGAATACTGAAATAAGCATGTTGCTTGTAACACCTAGAAGAAGACAAGTAGAGGTGTTTATCATGTTCAGCTGATCTGATTCCTCCTCAGGTGAGCAGAAATCAGCTTGAGAAATATGCTCCAGCCCAGTTTCTCAAATTTTACTTTGGTGCCACACCCTTTGGGGCTCCTTGATGTCTGTCAAAGTAAAAGAAGAGCTAGCAGTTAATTCTAGTTTTGTGTAGGAATTTGCTGCTGCATGCCAGCAGTCAGAGGTATGTAATCCTTCCAAGGCTGCTCTAAGCTCTTCCATCTTTTTACTGCATCCCTCTTACCCCTTCAAGAACTGCTCATGTGCTATTTTCATGTTACTTTTCTAAGTTGAAAGCCTGAAATAAGGATTTCATGAGGCTCTTGAAGCCCTTCCTGCAAAAGACCTGTAGTGCAAGAAGGAAGTGGTTTCTCAGGTATTATGAAATGTATATGAAACTGCCTGGAAGACCGTTGCCAGTAGCTCACTGTTCAGCTGAAAGAATTTATCCAGTAAGTTCCTTGTTTTGGCTTGGATAATGGAATCGAGAATGTGCTTATTGAGTTTGCAGACTGAGCTGGGAATGGGTTCAAGAGCTTTGAAGAGCTGGATCAGGATCAAAACAAACTCTGGAGATTGACCCAATGGGCTGAACAAAATCCAGTGCAGTTCAGGAAGGAGAAATGTAGAAGTTCCATTTAGGTGAGAAGAGTCTATTGCATGAAAATGGAACGAGAAGGTCCAGGCCATGTCCTATGGAAAGATGTGGTGGGCAGCAAGAGCCACCTGAACCCTCACACTGATGGTGTAATTCCAGTTCTTCAGCCTCAAAAGAAAGAGGAGTTTGTGGGAAGGAGCAGGCAGCTTCAGCTGGGTCTCATGAGGTTTTGCCCTGTGTCCATGAAGCTCATTCAGTTCGAACTGTTTTCCAGGACTGTGGTTGTGCAGGAAACTTGCAGTGGCACTGATGGTCATGTGCCAGGTTTAACTGTGTGCTCCTGCAGATTTTGTCATTTTGGCAAGCCAAAACTCTTTCCCCATGGCTGGTTTCTCACTGCTTGTGGTGCTCAGGGGTTGCTGAGAGTGCAGCATTGCAGCTGGTCTCAAGTAATGAGTGCTCAAAAGGGCCCTTACGCAGCTCATCTGGATCTTTCCTTCTCAGGAGGTGCTTCTTCACCTTTTTCAATGTGGTGGGGCTCAAGGTTTCTCTTGTCATGTGCTTGTTAAATCTCCAGGACTTGCAAACTACTCTTTGGAAAGCCTGTTAGGAGGAGGCGGACAATAACCTCAGACCTTTCCTTCTGGTTTCCAAAAAGAATTTTGATGTAGTATCTCAGTGATTTTGTTTTGTAGCTTCATTGTTGTTTGTCTTCTCTGTGTTGCTGTTTATGAGATGAGTTATTAAATGTGTTTTTGAACTCACTCTATAGCATTGTTACTCATTAAGTCATTTTCATATAGATTGCATCCAGAAGGAGATAGCCAGTGTAATCTGCTTTCATCTGCTGCAGTGACCATCAGAGGCTTTTTTGGATTCAACTCAGAACCCTGCATCTTTTAAAATTAATTTTTGTTAACCTTGTACTATTTCTGCATGTGAACAAAGCCTAATTTATATGCACAGTGAGGCCTAAGAACCGGACACTAACTTTAGTCTGGGCCCTGCTTTAGGATGTGATTTTCTTTATGTATGGTTTTGCCTTCCCCTGTCTCTGCATTATTTTTTGTCAGTAACTGTTTTCAATTGTCAGCTTTTTCTTGATCTGCCTGCACTCAGCAGCTTGTTTACCATGACCTTATTTTGGAATGCTCACCACTTCCTGCCAGAGAGGTAACTCAGTGCCCGAGTTACCTGGGAGAGCAAACAACACAGAGCTTGTTCAGACTATCCCAGCTTTGATGTTTTGAGCTCTGTGTCCCCAAAACTGTTGAGGCTCACGTTCTTCCTTGCTTACTTCCTGCATCTGCTGAGAGCTCCTTTTATCTACCAACTCCCAAGTGATTAATCTTATTTCGTAATAAAAAAACCCCAAACAAACAGACAACGTACTTTCTCCTGGCTCTGGGAATTCTTGCTTGAACATGGGACCCCTTCATTGGGAAGAGGCCAAGCTGGCTGGCAGCTCCCTGGCTATGAATCCTCCATTTGTGGCCCTTACACTGCCCCGGAAGAGGCACGGTGAATGTTTGTGGAAGTGACTGTGAGACCCAGTCTGCTGGAACAGTGGGCGTATTATAGCTGAAAAAGGCAATTTCTCTGCCAAATCTCATTGTGCAAGAGGGTTTATTCTTTAGCCTAGCAAAGATTTTGCTTTGTTGGTTCCTTTTTCACTTGCTGCCTGAGAATTGAGAAAGAGGCAGCAGGACTGCAATGGGAAATGAGCCCTCAGCTCCTCAGCCTTACCAGGACGGAGCTCTGCTGCGCTCAGACGTCCAGCATGTGTGAAAGCAACTGGCTGGCATCCCACTCCTCCTTAATGTGTTATTTTTCCCTGTTTTTTTAGGCTTTGAACACTTTTTGACATATAATCTAGCTCAGTAGACCATGCTCTGCAGCTGTGTTGTGTAGCACCAGGAAGCAAATGTGGAGCTCGTTTTGTGTGTGATATTAAATAAAGTATTTCCTTGCATTTCCTACAGAAGAAGAGGAACATCTGTGTGGAGAGGCACTTTCCTGTAACAATGGTGGGTTTAGGATGCAGAGCTTTCTTAGGATATTATTAAGAAAAAATTAACAGAGGTTTGGTAGAGACCACATAGACCCTGGGAAATGAAATACCTTTCCATGTGGTGCTGCTTTTCCTGAGTGCCAGGAACACCTCCCTTCCTGTTCTTGGAAAACAAGGGCCTGGCTGAAAGGCTGAGCTAACTGGGCTGACGCCCTCCAAGAAATGTTAAAGGCATTGTGGTTACTGCAGGATGTTGTATCATCAGCTTCTGTAACACTTGCCTGGCTGAAATAGCCTTCCAGCTATGGGAAAAGCTATGCAAAGGCTGGCTCAGAGGTGACAGGAGAATATTCCTCTAGGCTGTGCAGCACAGGAGATCTGAGAAAATAAAGCCTTTTCCCATTTGTGTTTAATTCTTACTGAAATACAAGGGTGAAGAATTGTAGATGGGGCAGATCTGCTGGTTTGTAAACCACTGGATGGAAGGCAGCAAAGCAGGCAGTGTGTGGCCAGTGTCTGGAAGCAGACAGTGTTTGCAAGTGTTTGGAAGTAGGCAGAAGATGGCTAAATGCTGGGGGATTGGAGGAAGAGGAGGAGCAAAAAGAGGAGGAGGAGAGCAAGGAGGACAGAGTCCCCTCCTGCAGTCAGAGGGCCCTGCAGGCACACTGGCCTGGATGTGTTCTGCTTCTGCTTCTTCATTTGACCTGTGGTAGCATACAATACTGGTGGTCATTTCTCTTGAAAGGGCTGCTGGCTTCATCCTTCTCCCTTTCTCCTCCCACAGCCCAAAGCTCCCAGAGACACTCGGTTTTCTGCGTTCCTTCTCTTCCTCTGCACTGGCTCTGTCTTGCCTGCATAAATCTATTCCCAGAGCTGGAACTGTCTGTGGCTCTGTTTGTACAGCACTCGCCTTGCTGAGGCCCTCGGGCACTGCTGGAGTAAGAGTGATTATGGAGAGCAGCTGAGAGAGGGAATTCTGGCTAGATCTTCCTGGGAGTCAGCAGCTCCCAGCCCTGGTCCGAGCTGGGGAGCTGCAGAGTTCCTCCCTTCCCAGCCATGAATCCTGGGGGTGATCACTGGCAGGGTGCTCTCTTCAAAGGCAGCAGGTGTCTTGTTCCTTAAATCAAAGATGAAAATCCAGACAGCATCTTCTGGCTTCACTGGAATCAAATCTTAAATGTGTCAAAAAGAGTTCTGGAGGCTGCCTGAATCTTGGGCACATCCAACTCTGAGATGGACCATCAAAGCATCAGACACTGTGCTACTTGCACAGGCCTGAACTAGGAGGTATTTTTTGGGAGCTCAAGGGTTCTTCCTTTTCCAATGTTGACTTGAGAGCTTTTGTGGGAATTTAAGGGTTGTGTGAGGGAAAGGAGGTGGATTTCTTATGTGGCTTTCCCTAACAGTTAACATCGCAGTTGAAGATACTTATATTGATTTATGTTGCTAAAAGGGCTTAACAAAACTGAAATAAAGCCCTGGTTTGAGATACAGTCGCTTTCTGTCTGTTACTGTTGGTCATAGTGAATTATACAAATACTATTTTCCAGCTTTATAAGACAATTCCAAAAAAGATTGCCTCGGGAAAACTGCCATGTGAAGCCCATGAAGAGGAAGAGTATGAACTCTGCTTGTAAGTTATTCCCTGTCCAAGAGCACATGCATGTGTGTAATGCTGATGTCTCTGTGCTCTCTGCTGTGCTGCAGGTGGCTGCTGTGGCTCTGATGAGAAGCAATATGTGTATGGAGGCTGGGCCTGGGCTTGGTGGTGCATTACTGACACCCAAAGGTAAGGAGACCCCGGTTATTTGTGGGCTTTTGGAGTAAGAATTTGGCAAAATCATCCCAGTGGGGCTGTCAGCAGTGTCTTTAGGAACACTGGATCAGCAGGCATTGTGTATGAAACCAGGGATGAGCATCAGGAGTTCTTTGCTGGCTGTTGGCATGGGGACAGCTGGGTGCCACAGTGCAAAAGACACACACAAAAAAAGAAATCACATGCTTTCAGCTGGAGTGCTTTTCAAACAGCCTCTATGTCCACAAGAGGAGCCAAGCTCTGCCCAGTATGGCTCAACCCCTCACCCAGTAACAAACCAGTTCGTGGCCTGCAGAGCACCAGTGCCCCCCTCTGCTCCTCAAGTCTCTCTTTGTAAAGATCTGCTGACTGCTGTCACCTCGGGAGCACACTGTTCTGATTTAAAACCACGGGATTTTCTTTCTCTCCCTTTCCTCAGTCGTGGATTTTGCTTGCTGCTGCTTACAGTCTGGTCTCTGAGCTGACATGCTGTGGTAGTGCTGCTGTCCTGCTAGTACAGCTCATTGTCTCTAGGATCTGTAGGAATGCTCCCTCCCAACACATCCCTCATGCTCACTGATACAGGTTTCCTCCATCTGTGTAAAAAATAACAGGGAAAAGGATAAAGACGTGACTTTTGGGTTTTACCCTGAATGATGGCCAGAGGTTGTAGTTAACCCTTACAGCCTTTTCCAACCTCTTTTCCCTGTTCCTGTGTTGCCACCAGCAAAGTGAGCATGTGGCTGCCCTCACTCTGCACATGATGGGAGGTGGGAGAGGAAGGAAGAGCCCAGCTTGCGGGCTCAGTGTTTGATCCAGATGAATTTCATTCCCAAATTTTTGTGAGACATCTTGTTGGGAGAACTGTTAATTGAACAAATGGTTCTTGCTTCTCTTTGTCTTCTGTGCTTCTCACAGAAGAACAGTGCAGGATCTTGACCTGCCCAGTGCAGAATATCAGATATATTTGGGAGGCTGATTTATTACGTTAAGGATAGGCTGAATCCAGGGCCAGGAACTGGATTGCCAGGATGATAGACGTCTGGGCATTATTTAGCAAATGGAGCTCTTGACAGAAATTCCAGCATCCAAACAGATCTTCTAGTTTAAAATCCATACCATGGGATGTGGGGCTTAATTCTCCTTTCACAAATGCCATAAGCTGTGCCCCAGATGGAGCCCACTGCATTAACATGAAGAGTGAGACAGATTTCCTTCTCTGAAATTAGGACATTTTTTCTGGAACTGCCAGTGCTGTGAGCAAGAGAGACAGGAGCAATTGTGTTGCTGTCAGCGGCATCCCGCCAGGTAGCATTAACCTGGGAACAAAAGGAACAGTTAGAACTGGCAGGGTGCTGGGCACTTATCCTGCTGCAACCTTGAGCACTGGGGAAAAACAAGGGAAAAAAATGCTGTCCCTGTTTAGGGGTCAGAAATAAAAGCAGTGAGAGAGACAGTATGGTCTATATGCCTCTGGGGAAGCCAAATGGTTTTAATTCAGCTTCCCAGGACAGCACTTGGAAGTGGCTTCTCTCCTCAATGCCTTAGCCAGGGGTGGGTAGCCAGGTCCCTGGTGTTTTCATTAATCTGTCCTCTCTTAAATACTGACATAGAAGCACCTAAATTATTACCAAAAGGAATTTTTCTCTGTGCAAAGATTATTTCAACAGAGAACTCCAGCTGACACCAGGATGGCACAGTTTCATGTGCAGGGTGGGGACGAGCCCCCAGCCTGTTTATCCTCATTAAAAGAAACTGCTGGATGCTGCAAACTCCCTCCCATGACCAGGGAAGCTGATTATGGAGCCCTGGGAGCAGGCAGTGGGAGAAAGGCAAACTGAACAGGGAAAAGCTGAAACCTGAAAGTCTCGTCTGTCCTTTACAAGGAGTGTCTTACTCTCTGCTAACTGCTCTGTGTATTTGCTGTCCTACCCTTACTCCTCCCTGCTCAGAGTGTCTTTGGAGGTTTTGACCATCCTCTGTCGCTGCGAGAATGTTGAGACGTCGGAGGGGGTCCCACTGTACGTAACAGGGGTTGCACAGGTAATAATCCTCCAGCTTCCTAACACTGTCTAACTGTTTATCCTTCTGTTTTGAGCAGCAGCAGCAGCAGCAGGATAACATAAAAATTAATGGTTTTCTAACAGGACAGCTGAAATCTCCATACTCTCCTCTCCTTCCTTTTCTCCAGCACTTGCCCTGTGGCACTCCACAGTTAATAGGTAATGCAGACAGGTACATTCCTGACAAATTCCAAATTCAGCATTGCTGTAGCTAACATTTGCTCCTGCTGTAACCCTTTCCTTGCCAGCACTGTCTCCACTGTGGTCTTGGGGGAGAGCAGAAGGGCATCTGCTTTTGTGTGGAGGCACAAGCAGGCCAGGCTGGATTCTGTGCAGAATTTGGGACAGGTGGGAAGGCAGGTTTTGTGCCATTTCAAAATTGCAGCTGTGTCTGGCTCTGCAGTGTTGGCTGTGGATTCCCACTCAGCCCTTCTTCCTCCACATGGAGACATTACCCATTTTGGATGTTGTCACCTTTGAAAATACAGCACAGAGACCTCAGATGAGTTGCAGCACACAGGACTGGAATTATGAACCAGTAATGACTAAATATCCCTGTGAACAAAACTAAGAAGCAGCACAGTTTGGAAATGAAATTCCAAATCTAGATTAGGCTTTCAGAAGGCTGAAATCCTGCAGTATCTGATTAAAGCTGTGAACACATAAGAAAAAATGCCTGTGCATGTCCTGGGCAGTGGGATGTGTTTTATCAGCTCCCAGTTTGCGTGCCAGTTTAATTAGGACAGTGGCCAAGGCAGGCATGAACTTGCAGGGATAGGTTTCAACACTTGCAGCCAATCCTGGAGCAACTCAGCGTGCATGCAGCAGCCCAGAGCAGCCCCTTCATGGTTCAGATGTTTGACCTGATGTTCACTGACACAAACTCCCTGCCCCGTGGCTCCCTGTCCTGTCTCCCAACATCTTTCCAGCTCGTTATGGCTGACATGGGAGCCAGGCTTGGCTTCCTGGAACAGAACCTGCCACAGCCAATGTCCCTTGTTTTACCAAATTGTGACCTGCAGATTGCTGGGACTGACCAAAGTACCTCAAGCCCACCTGGGGTGACTGAGAAAGTTCTGGAGCTGCAGGATCAGTTCCTGGGTGCCTGATATTCTACAGGTGTAGCCATAAAGAGCTGGAGACTAATTTCCATCTTTAGGTCACAGGACACTGGAAAAATAGCGGGGAAGGTAAACCAGATCAGGGGGTAGGTCTGTGGTAGGGCTAACCCAGGGCTTCTTCAGCGTCAGTGTCAGGTTCTGCTAAGCTCGTGTGAGGTGGGTGGGAGCATCCCAGTTCTGTGCTGTGCTTTTAAACCAGTGACACCACCCCGTGCTTCCATGGCATTGGGCAGCATGGCACAATGAGCCTCTAACAGAGTGCCCTTTGGGGTCCCAATGCTGCAGCTTCTGGCTCCTCACTAGCTCAGCAGGAAGCAAAGGGCCACAGGTTGATTTCCAGTCTGGTTTCCAGCCTTTGCTGATAAATTACCTTTAAGCGTTATCTGAAAATCTATTTCTTGGCCACAATGCCTTGTCTGTGTCCAGTCACAGATGTGGTCCCTTGGCTGCATTCTGTGCCTGCCTTGCATTACCTGTGATGAGTGCAGCAGGTTGCCCGGGGCAGGAGACGCAAAGGGAAGAGCTGAGTGTGTGTAACCTGGAAACGTGCAAATATTTTACGTTTTTTGGCAGGATTTCCCTAGAGATAATGACGTTACAGCCCAGGTGTGAGGACGTAGAGACGGCGGAGGGGGTAGCTATAACTGTCACAGGTGTGGCACAGGTACAGTAACTCCAAAACATCATTTCAGGAATGCATGTCTCTAACATCCATCTGGTTTTCCCTCTTAAGAGGTTGCTGTTGTCCAGGGAGAGAAGCCAGCTGCTCTGGAATAAATCTTTGTACCAAACCACATTGTCCTTGTTGGTACAAACACGCTCCAGCATGTTCCATGTGGTGAAAGGGGTTGTGACCTCCTTCTCTCCCCAAAATCATTTTTTTCTGGTGTTTCATTTGTCCACATGGCAAATGAGGTGTGTGGGGGTGACTTGATGTGTTTGTGGAATGCTGATGTGCTGTGGTGCCCTTGGAGCTGTGTGTGACCCCACAGGACTGACCCATAACCTCCTGAGATGGTATCGAGCATTATATTCCTTTGGATTGTTACTGTTAGCATGTGGGCCTTGTAATTCTTCATGGTGAGTTAAAACTTAAAAACAGAACTTAGTTCCTCCAGGCACTAAAACTGGCGTGTAAAATTTTTGGCTGGAATTGAGTTTTGATTCTCTACAGCTTTCTTCAAATGTAAGAACCTGCTTTTGCTGCTTGTGGCAGCACACCAAAACCCTGCACTTCTTGGAGTCTGAGGTCTGCTGTCCTGGTACAGTCTGTCCTTGGGGCCAGGTCCTGTCCTGGGGGAGGATGCTGGGAGGGAAATGTTAGTTTTTGAGGGAATTTGGCTCCTCAAATAGGCAGCTGGATGCTGTGGTTGAAAATTGCTTTTGACAGCTCATTCTGCAATTGGGTGCACAAACCTAGAGTGGCTCTCAGTGCACACAGGGCTGTGGTCGCTGTGTGTCCGAGGTATGTCCAGGTGTGTTGTCAGAGGACAGGTGGTTGCACATTCCCTGTGGGGAGCTCTGGAGCCAAGGGAAGCTGCTTAATGATGCAGTGACGTGACCAAAATCCCTCATGGACCCAGCACCCTTGGTTTCTGTTTTTCAGTACTTTATATCCATCTTTCACTTTGTCTCTAGTAATTTATATCCATTAAGCTGCTAAGGTGTCACATAACCCCAGTGGTCTTTGCATGGTTGGCAAAAATGTGTGCACCTATGTCTCCCTTCACACTCTTTTCCTGAATCTGTAGGGTTTTCCTTCTGTGTGTGGTGTTTCTCTGAACCCAGCATTCCCTTTTGTCCTGGTTTTGAGAAATCCTTCCTGCAAAATGGTCTGGTAGCAGAGGGCTGGATCTCCAGGTGCCTTGATTTAAAAATGCAGACCCCAGTTTGTCTCACTCATGTTATTGTCTCTTCTCACTCTTCATTTTTTCCACTGACAGTTAATTTAAAGCTGAGATCCAAGGAATTGCCACGCAGTAAGCAGCCTCGAGGCTGTTGGGGATGTGCATGGCAGAGGTTACCTTAATTCTGCAGAAGTACTTTTTGAGGCAAACATTTTTCTGTTAAGGACTTGAGGGGGAAAAAAAAGAGAGAAAAAAAAAGAGAAAAAACCCCAAACAAATTATTCCTAGAGAAACAGCTTTAAAAGTGTTTGCTGCAATGATAGAAGTGCTTAATGTGCATAAGGATGCTGTTCTTTTCTTGAGGAGGGATGTAATGACTGCTCACCAGTAGCCTCCTTCCCATGTTGGCTGGGTTCTGGGATGTGCTGGGATGCTGCTGCCTTAGACCATGCTGGGCTCTGTATCCTTCTGTAGCATTTTCCTGAGCCTCCAGCTAATTGGATTCTCTGTGCTCACCCCTCACTGTGAGTGCAGCTGGCTGGAGCAGGGTGTGGCAGCATCGATCCCGCACACGGGATTGCTGGATGGAGGCTCTGTGATTCCCTGCCAGCCGAGGGCTCTCCCTCTGGTGGGAATGACATTTCAGTGTCGCAGTGCCCTGCCCGAAACCCTGCAAAACACGCTGAGCACAAATTGCTCAACTCTGGTTTCTTTTGTGCAGCCTTTGCTTTGGAGGCTGGGATCTGTATTCCATGCAGAGCCAGGCTCCCATGGGCTGGCCAGGCCTCACCAGTGGAGGCTGGCTGGCTTTATCCAGAGGCTGAATCATTCCTTGCTCCTAAGTACCACAGGGATTCTCCTAATGAACATCCTGCCCTGTGCTCTGTCCTCCCTGCAGCTCCCAAGGGTGGGGATTGTTTGGAGAGGTGGAATTGCTGGCAGATGCTCACCGTAAATATCACTGCTGAGTCTAATTGCTTTTGATACTTGCAAAAATCTCCTGTTGGCTGTGAGAGGAGCCTTGTGCCTGGCTCACGCTCCTGGGTGCAGCTCCAGAGCAGCTCTCCCAACTCCCCCTTGTGTGGGAAGAGCACACTGCTGGCTTGGGGTGTAGAGACAAGAAACTACTGTGGAATTTGCCCCAAAAGGATCCCAAGAGGCTTTGGGGACAATGCAGAAGAGGATTGCCATGCTTGCCTGAGGTTGTTTGACATGCTGACTGGGAGATCCAGTCTGGGAAGCAGCAGTAGGAAATAGGCTCAACCTGGGTTTGTGTTTCTTCACATTATGAGGGACAGGGTTGTGGCAGGTGAGTTTTGGCCAGCTCACTGTGTCTAGCATGGTCCACCTCCTGTCCCTTTAGAAGATGACAGTCAGTCCCAGTTGTCCTGCTCGTTGTCCTGCTCATTATCCTGCTCTCTGACAGTGCCTGGGCCAGGTGCTGCTGTTCAGCTCTGGAGGGATCATTTGGAGGGCTGTCAGACAAGACTCTCAAGAAAGAGTTGTGTTGCTTTTGCAGCTGAAAGTGCTAGAAGGTATCAGGATGAGGTCTGTAGGCTGTGAATCCCTCAACAGTATGTACTGGGATCTTCAGAGAGCCCCTGTACCACATCTGTGCTATGGAAATCTCAGAACCAGATCCAGCCAAGGCCCTTGGGGCAGGACTCAGGGTGCCACCAGCTCTTTGTGGGACAGGAGGCACTGCCCAGCCCAGCTGTGTCCATGAGAGGGTGCTGTAGGATCCAGAAATGTGTGGCCGCTATGGACCTGCTCCTTCTCTGCTGCTGCCAGGCGCAGAATGTCCCTGTATCCTGTCAGCCTTTGTCTGAGCCCTCAGACTGGACAGGGCCACCAGGAGTTGTCATCGTGGTGGGTTGCAGCTCCTCATAGGTGTGTGCTGTAGAGCACAGATCTCCACTGCCTAACACACACCACAGGGATTTGTAATTCTCTTTGCCTTTAAAAAGCAGCCCTGTAACCAGCAGGGCCATCCTAAGACCCTGGCGCTTTTACGCCTGGCTCTGGCATAAGGGAGGTGAAAACATTGCTGGGGTGGCTGTGTCCCATTTCTGGGGATTTGTCACCAGACTGACCATTTGGAGCAGAACAGCCAAGTCCTGACCGTGACATCATTGCAAATGATGTCTGGAAGCTCCCAGCTACAGGCAGGACAAACCAATGGCCTTATTGTCTCATCTCTCCTTCCAGGGAACACAGAATGGAACCCCTGTTCCCAAGCTGCTCCTTGGGCATGTCAGACTCTTTCTCATTCTCTGCCTTTTCAGGGTCAGAAAAATTAATTCTAGTGAAAGAGGAGGAAGAGGAAGGTAACAAAATAAGTTTTGGCCAGGGATGATAATACCCAGCTTTCTTCTGACTCTGGTGTTGGTGCAGTGGCTGAACTGCTATTTCAGGGGTTTTTGTAGGGTTTCTGTGAGTTGGGACTGGTAGGGCCAGGCTCTGTCCCTGCTGCTGAGCACCTCCAGGCCGAGCTGATGTCAAGGTTTTGACAGCAGCACAGGGAGCAGGGGCTCTCTGGCTGGTCCAGTGGCCTGGCTCAGCATGGTGACAGCTCAATGTGGTCCCTTGGAGCGTTTGTAGCACAGGGGCCTGGCAGCCTGGTGGTGGTACTGCTGCTTCTGCTGCTGCTGCTGTTGGGTGCCTGCACCTCCTGGACAGGCACCTTCAGTCCCTTTGGTTCTGTCTCCCGTCTCTAGGTGAAGATAATGACCGAGAAGGAGCTCCTGGCTGTGGCCTGTGAGCAGTTCTTGGGGAAGAATGTGCAGGATGTGAAGAACGTGGTCCTGCAGACACTGGAGGGACACCTGCGCTCCATCCTGGGTATGGAGGGGCTCATCCCTTGGAGGCATCTCGAGTGGCTTTGTCCCTTCTCAGCTGTCTGGTCCCAGCAGTATCGCTGCCACCATGCAGCTACAGGGGACCTTCCTCTGCCTGCAGAGGTGGCATCTCCCCCCCAGCAGCTCCCTCTGCATGGCTGGGCCTTGTGATAAATGAGTTTTCGGTGCCTGCAGTGAGAGATGTCTGAGTCCTCAAGGCCCACAGGTAGCACATGTGGGTAGTGGTTGCACTTGTGAGACTGAGATGTTGCTGCCACTACCGTGGCACAGGATTACACCCTTGTGCTCAGGCCTGAAGAGATTAGGAGCAACAAGGATGTTGCTGATCCTAAATCCACATTTTTGTGTGTTACCTGTTCCAAATAAAGTGCTTCACCTTCCTCCCCTCTGCAGGTACCCTGACAGTGGAGCAGATCTACCAGGACAGGGACCAGTTTGCCAAGCTGGTGCGGGAGGTGGCAGCTCCTGATGTGGGTCGCATGGGGATCGAGATCCTGAGTTTCACCATCAAGGTATGCCCAGATGTTGGGTACTGCACTCTAGCTGAGCTGTAGGAGCAGCAGGAGAGAGCCTGGCCCTGACCCCCTGCTGCAGCTGAAAGGCCCGGGCTGACAGCCTGTCCCAGCCCTCCGGGAGTTTCCATGACAGCCGCCACAGCATGTCCTGTATCCAGGCAGCTGGGCCAAGAGCACCCGGGTAGTTGCCTCTGTAAACAGGCTCGTGGAAAGAGCTGGCTGATAACCCAGCCTCCTGGGAGTGAGGGAAGAGGTCAGGATGGCCTTCTTCTTCCTGCCCTCCCTGTTTGTTTGGAGCAGCTGACATGACGTGTTCTGACCCTGGCCTGACCGCACCGAGCTTCAATGGGAAAGGGAGCAAGATGGAGTCACTTGTTTGAAGTGGTTATGACTTATCTCCCCTCCCCAGGATGTCTATGATAAAGTGGATTACCTGAGCTCCCTGGGGAAGACTCAGATTGCAGCTGTCCAAAGGGATGCAGACATTGGAGTGGCAGAAGCCGAGCGGGATGCTGGCATTCGGGTGAGTCTGGAGACTGGGCTTCCCTGGAGCAGCCTCTTCTGCTCCAACTGCATGCCCTGAAGCTCTGCTCTGTGTTCCCTCTCTGCAGGAGGCAGAGTGCAAGAAAGAAATGATGGATGTCAAGTTCATGGCAGATACCAAAATAGCAGATTCCAAACGGGCTTTTGAGTTGCAGAAAGCTGCCTTCACTGAGGAGGTCAACATTAAGGTGAGAGTGTCCCACAGCCTACTGCTGTTCCCTGGAGGGCCTGTGATGGTGATGGTGGCTCTGGGACTCATCAGCTTCCTCCTCCTGCGTCTGTTAGGAGAGCTGGAGATGGAGAACCCAGGTCTGTGTGTCACTGTGAGCTCCTTGCAGCAGATTACTCTCCTGTTTGCAGTAATTCAGTGGGACTTGAAGAGGAAAGGATGGGGAGGGTTGAACCTGGAACTGGTTGGGCTTTGCAGCAATTCAGCGGGACTTGAAGAGGAAAGGGTGGGGAGGGTTGAACCTGGAACTGATTGGGCTTAAGTGCTGTGGGAAGAGCAGCAATTGGGATGTCACCACTGGGAAAAGGTTCAATAGCAGGAGTCGTGTCTGCTTTTGGGGTCCTTTTTGTCTGCATACAGGAGTTCATGGCCCAGACCCCTCTTCTCCTCTCCCCCATGTGCAGACTGCAGAGGCCCAGCTGGCCTACGAGCTCCAGAGCGCCCGGGAGCAGCAGAAGATCCGTCAGGAGGAGATTGAAATCGAGGTGGTGGAGCGCAAGAAGCAGATTGAGGTGGAGGAGAAGGAGGTGGCCCGGATGGAGAAGGAGCTGATGGCCACCGTGAAGCAGCCGGCCGAGGCCGAGGCCTATCGCATCCAGCAGATCGCTGAGGGCGAGAAGTGAGTGAGCCCCTGCCCTGGGCTGGGCAGGTGGGAGCACAGTGCTGCCCTGAGCCCCAGCTCTTGGATCTGGGCTGCTGCAGGGCTGCGTTTGCCTTTCCAGGGTGAAGCAAATCCTCCTTGCTCAGGCAGAGGCAGAAAAGATCCGCAAGATTGGAGAGGCCGAGGCTTTTGTGATCGAGGCCGTTGGAATGGCAGAGGCTGAGGGGTTGAAGCTGAAAGCAGAAGCACTCCAGAAGTATGGAGAAGCTGCTCAGCTGGCTCTAGTGCTGGATGCACTGCCTGAGGTGAGGAGGGGGCAGCTTTCCCCTGCTCCAAGGGGAGTTCTCAGACTGAGCTGGCTCTCCTGGGGGCACAGCGAGGCCCTGTAGGGACCTTTTCCAGTGAGCTGCTGAGCAGTTCCTTGACTCTCTGTTCACCCTGTTTCCCCAGATTGCTGCCAAAGTGTCTGCTCCCCTCTCCAAAGTGGATGAGATTGTTATTCTCAATGGAGAGAAAGGCAGCACCATGTCCGATGTGAACCGTCTCCTGGCTGAGGTCCCCGCCTCCGTGCGTGCTATCACTGGTGTGGATCTCACAAAGGTGAGCTGGGCACTGGCAGCTGGCAATGCCAGATGCTCTTAGGGCACAGGGACTTGCCTGGAAGCTTTCAGCCTCCCAGGGAGCCTCTCCTTTCCCAGCCCTGACCACCACAGAGTGCAGGCAGCACCCTGCCTCCCCTTCCTGCAGCCCTAACAGCTTCTCTCTTCCCCTCCTGCAGCTTCCTCTGTTCCAGAAAGCCACCAGAGCCTCTGTTCCAGAGGCCAAGGAATGAGGTTGGCCAACCCAAAGCTAGTGAAGATCACTCCGTGTTGTGCACTCAGACATCAGCTGCCTTCAACACACGGGAATTCCTTTTATATCAAAGACAATCTGAGTTTCATTTGTAACTGGTGCCTTATTTTGTAGGGCCAGAAAGATGCATGTCCTGTCTGCTGCTCTTTTTATTCCAAGGCTAGGAGAGGATTTATTTTGTAATTAATTTTGTGTTGTCTCAGGCCAATCCCATCCCCAGTTATGACTGGCAGCTTGTCTGGTGTTGCAGTCCTGGTGCCTTGCTGTTCTCTGCCCTGGGGTGAACACCTGGGACTTGGAGCAGAGGCTTGGGATGGGGAGTTTTAGGAGGAGAATGAGGACCCCTTTCCCCTGGGCTCCTTACCCTCTCTCAGTGACCCTCCTGGGCCTTGTCCCAGCCCTGCCTCTGCCCACAGCTGTCCCTGTGGCTGGCTCTCCCTGTGTCTCACCCCCAGGGCCCCCACAGTGCCAGCAGCCCTGCTCAGGCTGGGTGGGTCGCAGTCAACCCCCCAGGAAGGTAACAATCCAGCACTAGCAGTGCACCCACTGCTCTCCCATGCTGGCTCCCCTTGGGGAATTTTCCTCATAGGATCTGGAGCAGGGAGAGGTCCAGGGGCCAGAGGGAGCCCACCTCAGCCCTGGTGGGATCTCACCACCACAAATACCAAAAAGAAGCACTGTGCCAAGGCCACCCATCCCCTGAGAGGGCAGTGAAGCCACTGAGGCTGCTGTCCCCAGGTGCTGTGGCAATTCCTGACCCCACAACCACTCAAGCAGAGTGATGGTCAGAGGTGGGTGGGGGACCAGCAGGACACTGAGGTGGGGACAGGCTCCTCCAGCACAGCCTGTACAGCTGCCCCTGCCTCCCTCCCTCCCCCTGCCTCTTATGGCCAGTGGCTTTGCTGCCTTGTGACAATGTGAAAGACTGTCCCCTGTGTGTGCCTGTCCTCCCACAGTGCCACCAGAGCCCTGTACTGGCCCGTGCCCTTTCCCTGCCTGTCTCAATGCCCGTGTTCAGTGTGGCTGGCACAGCCAGACCCGTGTGTGAAGTCAGCCTGGCACTGCTGGAAGTGGTCGCATCTGGGGGTCCTGCACCCACAGCTCAGTGCCCCCACCCCGTGCCATAGGGCGGGTGCAGATCCCTCCCAGCAGAGTCCCTTGCCAGGAGTGACCCATGGCGGGTGGGGTCGCCATAGGGCGGGTGGCCCTGCGGGGCCTCTCCCGTGCCCTCCCTGCCGCGTTATCAGCCCCGGGCTTGCGGCGGGCGCGGATCTGGCGCTGGCCGGGCAGGCGTGCCGGGCCGGGCCGGGCTCTATCTGCATGTGCCTGCGGCCGCCACCCCGCTGCTGAGAGATAATAAACCCTTGTCACCTCCTGCCTGGGCTCTGGCTCGTCCCTCGCGCCCGTCTGTCCCGCCCCGGCTCCCCTGCGGGCATGTCCAGCCCTGGCTTGGGCTGGCCGGGGGCTGCTGGCCCGGGAGTGCTGCTGCTGGGATGGGGGAGCAAGAGGTGCGGGGAGGTGAGGTTCCAGCTCAGCTGCTCCTGCAAAGCTCCTGGGAGCTGGTGGCTTCCCCGTGGTCACCGTGTCCCCATGGGTTCTGTGTCCCAGCCCTCTGTGGGGACAGAGCCTTGTCCTGCTCCCACAGGGATGAGTGTGGAGCCAGGAGGCACCGAGTGAACTCCACTGCATGGCCCAGGGGGTGACCTCTGCAGGGACTCCCCAAAAAGTGGCACCCCGGGGTCTGGAGAAGGGCTGACAGGTGCTGAAGGTCCTTTGTCACAGCAGCCAGGCTGGTGGCAGCAGCCCATGTCCCCCTGCTCTGCCACCAGAGCCCTGTCCCAGCCCCACACGCCCTTCCCTGTGCTTGGGGACAGCAGGGTGGTTCTGGGGGTACCTGTCTTGCTCAGGGTCACCCTGCAAGCAGGACCAGTGACAGCCAGCATGGGGCTGGCATGGGGGGCTTTGCTGCACAGCCCTCCCTGGGGAAAGTGGTTTCTTTGTGCCCTCCAGACCCTCCATGGCCCCCCAAACCCAGGGCAGGACAACAGGCCCTGTCCTATGTGTCCTGCAGGGTGGCCCTGCAGATAGACAGGGTGGGGACAGCTCTGCAGCTCCCAGTGCCACCTTATCTGGAGCCAGACACACTGCCCTGGGGCAGCATGGCTGTGGGAGGGCTGTGGGACACGGGGGTCTCCTGTGGCACCTGGGGTTGGTACCAGCCTAGGGGACACTCACTCTACCGCTGTGGAGTACAAGGAGCTGAGCAGGCAGCAGGGCTGGCAGGCATGGCCAGCATGGAGATAATCCCATGGCGATAATCCCGTGGAACTCACCTGGAGCTGGCAGAATTTGGGGGATTCAGGGACACTTTGCTTATGTCACTGGTCTGCATGCTGGGATGCCTGTGACACAGTTTGAGGAACACTGCAGGCTCCAGGACACCTCTGGGTCACAAGAGAGACTGAAACAAGAGGTCCCTTGCAGCCCCCAAGGCCCTACAACCTGCCCTGGGACAGGCTCAAACCTGGGCTTGACCCTCTGTCCCCTCCTTCCAGGGTGTGCCCAGGCTGGGGGGAGTGTGGGCCATTTTGCCCCTGTTCCTGTTGCCCAGAGGTGACAGTAGGTCCGGGGATACCTTGTGTGGCAGGGCAGGGTCTCTGATAGCCCGAGGCTGCTGCTTATCGGGACACGGTCCGGTCCCGCAGGGGATTATCACCTCCCCCCAGCCGATTTCCAGGAATGCCAGCCTACCCTGGCGCAAAGAACCCGAGACAATGGCACAGCTCTGGCTGCAGGATGTGGCCCTGTGGGGACAGCCAGGGCTGGGGGAGACAAATGACCAGGGTCATGCACAGGCAGGTGACACTCATGGTCAGTGGGTGGAGCCATTTGGGGACGTGCGTGGTCAGGGGACAAGTATGACCAGGGTCATGTGCAATGAGGGGACACATCCCTCCAGGGGGCACACATGGTTCAGGAGGGGCATGACCTTTGCAGGGACACAACTGGGAGTTACATCCCTCCAGGGGACACACATGGCCAGGGGAGCGTGTCCTTTGGGGACACCTAACTGGGGGATACATCCCTTAAAGGGTCACATCCCGCTGGGAGGGGGAATGTATTTCCAGGGTGTCCCTAAAGGCAAGAGGGCAAATCCTCTTTTTGGGGACAAACTGCTAGGGGTCATGTCCCTCAGGGGAGCAAATATGGCCAGGACAGCACTACAGAGGTCACCCACCCCAGGGGACACAGGCTCCCTGCACCCACGTGTACCCTGTACCTCACCTGAGAGTGCCTGTGTAGGGGGACCCCCCACTCCCAGATGTCCCTCCTGGGCCCCATCCCCACGGGCTGCCCCCCTGCCCTGTCCAACACCACTGTCCAGCAACTGGGAACCAGTTTGCAGTGGGGAGCTCCCAGTTCAGGGTCCCCGCAACTATGGGGAGGGATAACCCTGGTGACCACAGGAGGATGGGGCATTTGTGAGGCCACCCTGAAGTGAAAGACACAGGGGGTGGCCCCTTGCAAGCCCCACATTCCCCCATGGACAATGTCAGGCTGGGAGGGGGCAGCTGGGAGGGGCGGTGCCCCCTGGGCATGGAGGGGTTAAGGGCCCCGTCCAGCTGTGCAGTGCAGATGTGAGATATGCAGATGAGGCAGAGCAGGTTTTATAAGGCGGGTGCAGATCCAGCACCCCACAAAGCCCCAATGCCACCCCCATAGGTAGGTGCCACCACCTGGGGAGCTGCTGCTCTGCTCAGGGAGGGTGGGACTGGGGGAGACAAAGGTGGGGTTTTGGGAACCTCAGTCCTGCTCTGAAACGGTGGATACGGGATTAAAAGGAGGGGTTAAGGGGATGCTGTGGTGGGGAGGCAATTGGGAGCCTTCGATCCCACGCTGGGACAGCAGGACTGGGGGCAAAAATGGGGTAGGGAGGTGTTGAGGTGAGGGGATGATTGGGAACCTCTGCTCTTCTCCAGGGTGGTGGGAATGGGGTGACAAGGAGGGATTGGGGGGGTACATGTGTAGGGAAGCCACTGAGAACCTCTATCGTGCTCTGGAGTGGTGGAATTGGGAGGGATAAAGAGCAGGTAAGGAGGTGCTGGGGAGGCCTCCAGGAGACCCAGGAGACAACAAGACCAGGAGGACAAGGATGGGTGAGGGTGACACCGGGGTGGGAACGGGCTGTGCTCCCTAACCACGCTGTCCTCCGCAGGCTCTGCTCTCCTCTGCGCGCTGTCCCGGGCAGGATATCATCGTATACTGTAAGTTGGCTATGAGACACTACAGTATAGATGATGTACTCCCCGGGCTGCACCGACCTCCTCCCGCCGTCACCGACCACCGGGACCACAGCCCGGGGCACCGGGGATGTGTGACACGGGCTGGGGGGGTGTGGGGTGGTGGGATGGGGCATCCCGGGGTGTGGGGAGATCTGGATGCAGCCAGGGACTCACGGCCGGCGGGGAAACCGTTACCATTACTGAGTTTAGTAATGGTAACGGTTCTGCTGACGGCCGGGCACTCGGCACGGCACGGAATGGCATGGGATGGCATGGAATGGCACGGGATGGCATGGAATGGCATGGGGTGGCACGGGAATGGCACGGGAATCGCACAGAATGGGACGGGAATAGCACAAAATGGGATGGCATGGACACAGTGATGGAGCCCTGGCGACGAGCACAGGACAATAAAGAGACTTCCAGAACCGCGGCTCCGTCTCTCCTTCCTCACCACACCCCCTGGGGGTTCCAGGCTGGTGGAACTGAGCAACTGGGGTGCACTGGGGTGTGACAGGGAATTTCGGGTGCATTCAGGAATAGAAGGACACAGGGGTAGCTCGGTGCAGGGGACACGGGACTGCACTATGGGGTGGTGCAGGGAGCACTGGGGAGAACTGGGAGGCACTGGGGTGTATTGGGGAGGGCTGAAAGACTTGAGGAGCATTGGCGTGCAGTGTATGGGGAGCACTGGGGTGCACAGGGTTGTATAGAAGAGGGGAACTGAGAGCACTGGGTCTCACTGGGGAGCACAGGCGGCTGTAATCACGTGCAGGGGATGTGTTGTGGGGGGCACTGGGCATCCTGGGGACGGACTGGAGGGGGTTGTAAGGAGCACTGGGACAAACTGGTGTGTGTGTATTGTAGAACTGGGGCTCACTGGGCTGTGTGATAGGGATCACTGGGGGTAGTGGGAGCGCTGGGCTGTGTGATAGGGAGGTCTAGGAGCATTGGAAGCACTGGAGGCACTGAGAGCCCTGGGGTCACTGGGGAAACAGGGAGCACTGAGGGCACCGGGGAGGCACTGGTGACACCCGAAGCACTGGGCGGGGGGGGCACTTGTGATACTGGTGACACCGGGAGGGCACTGGTGACACTGGTGACTCCGAGAGCACTGATGACACTGGGGGGGCACTGGTGACATTGGGAGCGCTGGGGACCCCGCGGTGCCGCCACCTGCGCCACGCGGTGGCGCCGGCAGGGGGCGCTCCCCAGCGCTGGGGACCCCTGCTCGGCCGGCTTATCGGCCGTTTCCATCCCACAATTCCCCGCGGCACAGCGGCGCTCTGGCCCCACCCTCCCGCTCTCTATGTTCTCGAGCTGTTCGCCAATGGCAGCGGGCATCTCTCGCCTTCCCGGCGTGCCCCGCGGAGGGCCATCATGGCGGCTCCCATGGCCGCAGCTGCTGCCCGGGCCGCGCTCAGGGCCGCAGGTGCCGCCGCGGCGGGGCCGCTCCGGCTGGGAGCAGGTGCGCTGGGGCCGCGGGCGTACTCTGGGGGCGGCTGGATCCAGGAGGTGGCGGGCGGGACGCCGGGGCGGACGGGGCCGGCCCAGAGGCCTTATGGTGGGGTTAGTTCTGCTTGGACGCCGCGTGTGGAGATAGGGGGAAACGCGATCTTAGTGTGGTTTCGGTCCGTTCTTGGTATATTCGGTGTTTTCTTCCAGCTCGCTTCCCAGGGAGCCGCTGGAGCAGGAGCAGCTCGGCGCTGGGCAGGATCCTGGGTATTCCCAGCCGCTGGAGCGGGAGCAGCTCGGCTCTGGGCAGCCTCCTGGGCATCCCCGCCGAGGCCCCGCCTGCCGCTCTGGGCCAGCACCCGCCGCCCGTGGCCACCGACAAAGGTGAGTGGTGCCGGCTGCCGCCCCGCCCCAGCGCGATCCTGACCCGCGGCGGGGTTTGGCAGCATCCAAGTTCCTCCTTTCCCTGGCAGAGGAGCAGAAGCGCCTGTTGGAGAATCGGCCCGACCAGCCTCAGAACCCCAAGGTGCTGAGAATCGCCATCATCGGCGCTCCCAACGCTGGGAAATCCACTCTCTCCAACCAGCTCCTGGGCAGGAAGGTGAAGCTGGGGTGCAGCTCAGGCTGTTGCCTTGGGATTTTGGCATGTCCTGGCTGTGTGACATGCTTAATTAATTTCCTGCAGGTTTTTCCGGTCTCCAAGAAGGTCCACACCACCCGCTGCAAGGCCCGGGGTGTCATCACACACCAGGACACGCAGCTGGTGAGTCCTGGAGGCAGAGAGCAGGATTTGCTCATCTGTATCCCATGGCATCACTTCTCATTGCACAAAGGTAGGGTTTACCCCTGATCTCTCACTGTTGGCACATTTGAAACATTTGTTTTTCTTTTTTGTAGATCATTCTGGACACACCTGGCCTCACTAATCCCCTGAAAGCCAAAAGGTACCACCAGTGATGTGGGGATGGGGGTTTGTGCTGCCTGTCAAGAGTTGATAAAACAAGAATGTGATTTTCACTGTGCAAAGCCTATAAAACAGGAGTGAGACTGATGCATGTTTTTAGCCTTATTTTGGTCTCCAATAATTTTTTTCGTTGCAATTTCAGTAGCACACAGAGTCTGTGATGTCTCTTGAGCCTTTTTGTGTGTGATTCTGTGTACCTGCACATGACAAGGGATGACACAACCCCTAAAACAGCTTTGTGGCAGCTGGAATGGGGGAGAACACTGGTTTCCTTCTACTTTGAGGGGGAGAAACACAAGTGTAGTGAAGTGTGTCTGGTTTACTCATTTGTATGTGTCTTTCAGGCATAATTTAGATGAAGCCATGCTGACAGACCCATGGGACAGCATGAAACATGCAGATTTAGGTGGGTTTTCAACTCTCTTTGGATCAAACCAAATCCTTTTCTGCCACACAAGTTCCCAGCTGTGGTATCTGGGTACTTGCTGGCAGCACAGGCAACCTAGGGAGTGTGAACAAGGAAGGAAGGGCAGAGAAAAGATCTGGAATACTGAGCTGAGGAGGGGATAAGAACTGGCTGGTGCCAAGGGGAGGCACTTCGGGTTAGTAATTGGGCCTGGGTGTTGAGATTTAGCACATGTGATGTCATTAGGGTGGCATGGGTAAGCTACATTTTAGTGTTTTGTCAATAAAATTCTTCTTTTTGTGCCCCTCCTGAGGAGGGGAGTAGCCATAAACTCTAAAGCTGCAAGTAAACATTCTGGAAAATGTGGATTTATCCTGTTTCCCTCCCTCTTTCCTGGCAGTTCTGGTTCTGGTGGATGTGTCGGATCACTGGACACGGAACTCTCTGAGCAAGGAGGTGCTCAAGTGCCTGTCTCAGTTCCCCCACATCCCCAGTGTCCTGGTCCTGAACAAGGTAAATCCTGCTTCTTCTTTCTGCCTTCTTCAGGCACCACCTGGCATCAGCAGTGATGGGTTTTGGGGTCCCTGGTGTGTTAGAGGACAGAGGTTTCCCACTCTGCTCCGGAATATTGAGGGGTGTGTGTGTACCTGTTGCATGCACAAGCACCCTTGAAGTTGTGCTGCTGTCTGGGGTTTAAATCCACTTGGGAAAAGGAGCCAGGTCAGCCAGGGAGAATCTCAGCAGAGCTGACAGGTTCTCAGTGTTTGTGCAAACTGTGCTGGCACTGCTGACACACTCTGGTTTGGCCTCTGGTCACAAAACTGTCCTGTCCTGCAGCAGTTGCTTCCCTGGGTGGTTTCCTCTGGCTCCTTCAAATCCAGGGCCCAGCTGCCCACTTCACTTAGGATAAATCCTGACACCTCTCTCTCTCTGACTTCAGGTGGATATACTAAAGAAGAAGTTTCTCTTGCTGGAAATAGCAACTGACCTGACAGAGGGAATTGTAAATGGAAAGAAACTGAAAGTGAAGTCTGCATTTAAACAGGATTCCAGTTGTTCAGCAAAGTCTTCCCTTCATATCACTCAGGCTTCTCCACCTCAAAACAAGGTCCCAGGGTCTCCCTTTGGGCAGGAAAAGAATCAGGCCCAGGAAGGCTCTGATTTGGACAAGGGCAGTGATGTTGGGGGTGCTGGCACAGGGGAAGCCCAAGAACCAAAACACCATGGACCTGAGGATCTAAAAGATACAAGAGGCTGGCCACACTTCCAGGAGATCTTCATGCTGGCAGCTCTCCGTGGGGAGGAGGTGGATACACTCAAGGTAACTCCAGTCTGAGCTTGTGTCACACCTGGAGACTGGGGTGGGACCCCAGCACTTCAAAAAGAGTCTCAGCTTCTGTTGCTGGCCTGGGATGGGGGGAAAGTGTCAACATGGGATGTATCCTTGCTGCATCTCCAGAGTTTTCTGTACAAAACTCTTACCTGTGGCTCTCCCAACAGCAGCTTGTTCATAACAATGAATCCGCCCACTGCTGTCTCTCAGCTCCAAGGGTTCTGTGGGCTTTTGTGACTGATAAACACAGCCCTAGGGAGGGGTTTCAGAGCTTCCCTTTCTCCTTTCCCTGCCCAAAATACAAACCACTGCCCTGATGCCAGGCCAGCAGCACTGCCCTCTCTGCAGGAGGAGCACAGGGGTGTTGGCACTGTGTGGGTGACATGTGGCAGCTGATGCGGGATTGTGTTGTGCCCACAGAGGTACCTCCTGATGCAAGCCAAGCCAGGCCCTTGGGAGTTCCACAGCGATGTCCTGACCAACCAGTCACCTCAAGAGATCTGTGATAATATCATCAGGGAGAAGATCCTGGAGTACCTGCCCCTGGAAGTGCCTTACGGAGTGACTCAGGTGGGAAATGTGCAGAGGCAGACTTCACCACGAGCTGTTTTATTGGGGATTTCAGGCTGTGTGATGAGAATCCCTTTGTTTGGATCTCTGGGATCTGCCAGGTGCTGTGGGGTGACTGTACTTGCACCTCAGTTGTGCTCTAAGACCCTTTGTGTGTGTGAAGGGGCCCCCCTCGTGTGCTGGTGTCTCTAGGGGAGTGGTGTTGGTGGTTCCTGAAGGTTTTCCAGGATTGCTGAGTGCTTGCTTGCTGTTGCAGGCGACGGAGATATGGGAGGAAGGAGAATGTGGGGAGCTCCTCATCGTGCAGAGCCTCCTGGTGCCAAGGGAGTCCCATAAAGTGAGTGAGGGAAGAAAGATGGGATGTTGGAGAGGTTGAAGGGAAGTTCCCCAAGTCCAACACGTGCGTCCTTGCTGTGATCCCCTCTCTCTCTCTTTTGGGAAGAGGCAGGTACCCAATACTGGCTGTTCAGTAGCAACTCAAACCTTCCCAAAGTTGCCTCATGGTTTAATGTTGGAATTTCCCTCGTTGCTTCTGTGGCTGCACTGTTCTCCTGGTGAGAAATATAAAGGTGAGTTTGATGTTCTTTCTGGATTTTAACACAGAGGATGTTGATTGGAAGAGGAGGAAAGGTCATCAGCAGGATTGCTCGGGAGGCTGGCCAGGACCTGATGAACGCTTTCCTGTGTGACGTCCACCTGAAGCTCAAGGTGGAGGTGAAGAGTTGAGCACTTGGCGTGTTTTAAGAGCCCTTGAACTCTCTGATCATGTGGAGAAACCAGTCCTGAGGGTATCTTGGCACCTTTGTTCAATTCAGAAATAGAGGATGATGGAATCACTACAGCAGGCTGAAGTGGAGTACATTATTCTTTGGGGGAACAGTCCAAACTGAAATAAAATCTCCAGACCTTCTATGGAATCTGAACTCAGGACAGACACTGGAGAATCAGCACCCATGATTCTGGTGCTGCATTTCCAGAGCTGCCACCCACTTCTTTTGGGCTGTATCTCACGTCCTTGCTCCCAGGTGTTTGTATGTGGAAGTTTAGGAGCATCTCTTGCCTTATAGCTAACAAAGGGTCACAGTGAAGGATTATTGTGAAGCACATGTTCTCCTTGCTTGGTGGGTGTAGGGAGTCAGTTTTAGGGGTTTGCTGGCAACTGGAACGTCTGTAACGCCTGACTGGCTTGTCTGTCATGTGAAACCAGCATGGACCCACTTTTAAGGAATTTGAGTAGTTTATTGCATCAGTTACTTCCAAGTCCTCACTCTTTGTACCAGGGTCACAGATATAAACACAGAAGCTGTTGCAGCTAGAGGAAACCTCGAAGTGGGAAGAGCAGCAGGCTCTGCAGCTCAGCTGTGACAGAGAGCACCGGAACAGGTGAGGCTGGAGGAGCAGGGGCCTTGGCATGGTGGAGCCTGGCACCACATGTGTGCCTGGACCTGGTGTTTGGGGCTTGTTTTGTCTCTTGTCAGGCGTTTGGAGCACTGGGTACTTTCCTGTCAGAAATCCAGGTAGATATCCATGTGCGGTCCTAAATTAACATCCCTGAGGGAAGAAAACCCTAGCAGTAAAGAGATTGGGAAGGGTCTGGAACCCAAACCTGCTCAGCCCCTGGTCCCTGGTGCACTGTGAAAGAGATGTTTTACCCTTCTGCTGAAGAATTCTATCTGGAATGTGAGATTGACTGAAAACTGGGTTGGGAAACCTCCATGGAGTGTCCTTGTTTTCCAGGAGAAAGGGGGGCTGTGTTCCCTTGAATGCTGCTGTCCAACTTTTGTATTTCCCTTGCAATAAAATGAGGTCCCAGCACAAGTGATTGTTCTCTCCTTTATTCCTCCCTGGCAGCCTGACCTCACCTTCTCTCTGTTTTATTCCAGCTTAAACCAGGGCACTTTCATGTCATTCCTCCTTCCCAGCTGAGCTTAGGTCCCTTTTCCTGAGCTGTGACTTCTGAAGGTTGCACCGTGTGGGGGGAAAAGCTGGATAAGCAGGGTTGGAGAGGTCTCGTGGCATGGGGTACAAGGGGAAGCTGTCCCCTCTGTGTGGCTGTGTCATTGGAGGGGTCAGGGTCACCTTGTGCTGGCCCAAGAGCTCCATCCCAGGCTGTTTCCAGGGATAGAGCCGAGTGCCCAGAGCAACAGCCACTCCTGGGGTGCAGTGGAAATGCTCTTGGCGTGGGAAGGGGCGAAGTGTCACCTTCCTGACCTGCAGCTCCTTAACGAGCTTGGAGGATTAGGTTAATTATCCCATTGCAAGCCCATCACAGGGGTGCAAATCATCACTTCCCTGTGGAAAAAACTTCACAAAGGACTGACCCCAGGTCTGTGGTGGGGGGTGTCTGTCAAGACCTTGGTGAGGGCAGCACCGGAGCTGTTCCAGAGCCCCTTCTGTGTCCCCTTTCTGGCCCACCTGCATCTCCCTGTCCACCCTTGTGTTCCTTCATGTCCTCCTCGTGCCTCTGCCATGACCCCACGTTCTCTCTATGTACCTGCCATGTCCCTTCCTCGTGTCCCCCATGTCCCCCA
>VWZS01002371.1:57431-126231 GCA_013397075.1 Rhabdornis inornatus | reverse complement strand
CATGCCCCCCGATGTCCCCCCGTGTCCCCCTATCCCTGCTGTTCTCTGCAGTACCCGCGGTTGCCGGCAGGGGGCGGCGCGGCCCTCCTCCTCATCATCATCTTCCTACTCACCCTCACAGCGCGGCGGGACCGCCGCGGTTCATACCCCCCCACCACCATTGTCCTTCCTGGGTGTCCCCTCCCCCCGCCCGCTGAGGCATCACCGGTGTGGCGACCCGCCCCCTGTCGCGACACCCGCCGCGTGTCGCGACACTCGCTCCCACCCCGCCTGCCCGGGGTCTCGGCCGCTCAGTGCGGAGCTCCCAGGCCCCCCGGTAGCCCCGGCGCCCTCGTTACCTGTCCCTGGGTACCGCGCTCACGGCCCGGGATCGCGATAGTGCGTCAGCCATCGCGACAGAAGTGCCGTCAGGGGGAAGGGGGGATTGCGGTCGCAGTGCGAGCACATCCTTTGTGTGATTCTTTCCCAAGAAAAGTGTCTTTTTGCAAGAGACTCGCTGGCTGGTTTGGTTGGGAGGGACCTCAAAGCCCATCTTTCCCGTGGGCAGGGAGCAGGTATCGTCAATAAATCATCCGTCGTTTTTATTCCCTACTAACCCATTTTCAAGAAGAAGAAGAAAACTGCAGAGCTGGACTTCAGTTCTCAGTCCACTCGTGGAGCAAAGTACTGAGATGGTTTTGGCTCTGCACCGTGTGAACCTCCCCGACCAGCACCTGCGAGGACTCAGACATCTCTCACTCTCCCTTGGTAGCTACTAGGTACAAGTTTAGGATAAATCGTAGATGCAGCTTGATCAGTTCAACCAGAATTTGTTCTTCTCACTTCTTAGTACAGTCGTTAATTTTTCCATAGTCACATTCTCAAGAAAATACAAGTTTTTCTGGAAAACTTTTTGCAGCAATACTTTCTTCCTCTTTATTGCACAAGCCCGGTTCTTTGTTGCTCCGGTCGCTGCGGGAGAGGAGGGAGCTGGGAGCTCTCAGGAGATGAGGTTGGGTTCCTAAGTGATGTCATTTGTGCTGGAGCAACGGTGGTGACTTTGCGATGGAATAAATCCTCCTGGACATGTTGGGGCTTTGTGATTGTGTGTGTGTGTGTGTGTGCACTGTGGAAACTTCGTCTGATTCAGCAGCCGGCTGAGAAAATTCCGTGCTCTGTGCTCCATAGGCAGTGAGAGAATAGTGTGATGAGAGTTGCATTTTCCTTTCAGCCTATTTATTTTTGAAGAATTTGAGCTTCGGTTAGAGTCTGTTCATTTAAGTGGGTGCATGAAGCAGTGGGGAAAGATGATGTTCAAGGGTCTTACAGGTGTTAGAGGTGTAGAGAGCAGAGTTTTGCACCCAGCAGCAGAGTGAAGGATTCAGGGAGAGCTTTTAGGTGGGTCTGGAGTCCTGTAAAGCCAGTCCAGAGGGTCCGGAAACTTGGAGAGGAAAACCTGTAATAACAGAAAGCAAACTTGAGAGCAAATGCACTCGCTATTAATTTTCAGCAAAGGAAGGTTTGAATCAAAAGCAAGTAAGAGTCAGGGGGTAAGGCTTGCAATTAACACAGAATCTAAGCTTTTATGGAGAAATGCTTCCATAAAAGAAAGGCTATTTATTTTCTAAATGATATTTACACTGGGTAGAATTTCTGAGGTGAAGAAATGGGAATTGCCCCTTGTCTGGGGGGAGCACAGGTCGAGCAGGAGCTGGAAGAGGAGTTGATGAATTGGCTGCAATTCACAGGCACCGCTTCAAATATTTTCAATATTTCTCAACTATTTTAAGAAGCTGTATTGAATTCCAGCCCAACCAGCCTGATAGTCTGGAGAGAGGAAGGATGCATATTGCTGGAGCAAGAATTAAGCAAAAATAGATAAATCTGACATAATGGATGACAAGGGAAAGCTGATTGCTGAAAGATGCTGGCATGCTCTGTTTTTGCATGCTTGGCATATATTCTGTTGTGTTACATGGCTTTTGAAGTGTAAAAAAAAAAAAGAAATCTCATTTTGTGCTGAGATAAAAGAAAAGGCAGGTGCTCAAATTCTGTTAAGGATCAGCTTTGATACTGACATGAAGTAGTGACCTCGCTTGCATTTAACCCCCTGTCATTTTGTGAACTTCTCAATTGAATAAATAATTGACTTAGCACCAAATAAATGCCATTTAATAAGATGGTATTTTTGATCCCCATTTCACTTCACATTGCAAAGAGTTTCACACTTTTTCAGCTTGAGCACAGCCTGGGGTGCTATTTCTGTTAATAACATTAAAAATATGTTGGAGAATGTCCACATAGTATTGTTTTTTCCTCCAAATGTGAAATTAAGGAACCGTTGTGTTCTCTGCAGCTTGGATATTTGCCTTCATTTAAGCCTTATTTGTATTTGTTTCAAGTTGTCCTCTGATAGATAAGCTTTTATATCTGTGCTTGCTTCTGGGAACTGTTACCAGATCAAGAGAAGTAAGGATTTTTGTCAAGGACTGAAGTATCTCTATTTCCCAGAAGCTCAGACAACGTGCAGGAGCCTCAGCTTGTGTCCTCTGCTGCACTTGCTGAAATGCCTGGATGTGGGACAGAAACTTTTATCAGCATTTCCAGTGCAATATTTTACTTTTTCACATCAGTTCGTCCATTCATTTTTACTCTTCTTTGGTTTTGACCGTGACTTGTTACTGCCCAGCACACAGAGAGGGGGAAATAGAAAGTTTTACCCTGGCTGGCCTCACTCCAAAAACCTCCATCACCAAAACATTATATATCCTATATATTCCTGACTCACTCATCTTCAGTGAGGTAACAGTGAGGAGAGTCACAGATTTATGAAATGAGAGATAAGTGACTTGCAGGATTCTAGGATTTATGGACTTGCTAAATACACCACCAAGAACGTAGCCACAGCCTGATTTGTTTGAGTTATTTAACAGATGATCAGCACTTTTAAATAATTGCTTTAAGAACATGTAGTTCACTGAAATGCTACACCCAGCAGGTGAGTAACAGGTCACTGTTGTGTAGTAGTACACTGTATCCAGGGCCTGCTGACTCTTCAGAGGCTTTTTTTGGGGTAAGATGCCCCTGAGGATGAGTGAAGGTTTCACAGTTTTCTGCATCTGTAATGAGTCTGTCACCCCACCCTTTTCAATTTTCAGCATTTGAAATGTTTAAACAATTGAAAATGTTCTCAAACTAGGAAGTGAAGTGAGTAATTGAATTTTTTATTCCTTGTGTGGTATGCCACATTCCCATTTTCCCATTGTATTTTGTGACTCGTGTTAAAATCTTTACCACACAGATCTTGGAGCAATTTTTTCTTTTAATTGCCGATCGTTACTCTGTGAATGTGAAAATGAGTTTGTCACATTATTCATCTTTCTACTTTAGAAAAAAAAAAGAAAAAAGCTTTCCAAATACTGTTTGAGGAACAGAGCTCCTGAGCAGGCATTCTCCTGGCTGACATCCAGGAAAGTTGTTCTGAACTTTACCCAAAGATATTTTTCCAAGGGATTGTAATCTTTCGAAAGCTGATTTTACTGTCCAAGCAGGGCATAGCTTGGCCTACACCTGGAGCTGACAGAGACCTCTTGAGTTCATCTGCTCCTGGTTTCTATGTTTTTAGTAATTTGATTTAAATGAACACTTTAAAAAATCAGCAGCTGTAGCTCATGGCTGATCCAACCTCATAGATCCTATAGGTCCCTTTTCCTTGTTTCAGCACATTCTGTCTTGGTATCTCTCCATGCCTCTCCACTGATTTTGTATTTGTTCTGTTGTTGCTGTAATTATTCCCCCATTGTGCTTAAGAATTATGCTTTGTTTATGTATTCCCATTGCTTGTTTATGCTGTGTGTGAATATTAGTCCAAGTTTCCAGGGTTTATGAGGAAAATGGTGATATTTCATTCTTGGAATAATTTCTCAGGAATGTGGTTTGGCTGCAGCGTGGATTTGGTAGGGAATAGTGGGGGTGTAACACTGGGGGATGAAAACTGGGAAGGATTTTTCATGTGAATTCCCAAGTCCCATGCAGGGATTCTGGAGTGCTTGGAATGCGTGGAGCACTGGGTTGTTGATGTATTTAGAGATAACTGAACTGCTCCAGGCTTTTAAATAGATGCATTGATAGTTGTACTAGGAGGAAATGTGTTAGAAAACGGGTTCTATGTACATGCAACACGTCTGAGACAAACCTTTAAGTACAATTCTGCTGAATTAGGTGGCAGATCCTGCCTGCAGCAGGTGTGGGTCCTCTCAGATCTTTGGTGGGCAATGAGTGCTAACATTTCATTTCTTACTGTGTCTGTAGTAAAGGTGGTGTAGAAAAGGTGAACCATGAAAGTGCAGCTATTTTTAGTATTAAAGGGAAAAAAAAGGAGTCAGAAAATGATCTACTAAGTGATACATTGCTGACGTCTGTAGTGCAGCCAACCCAATTAAGGTGCCATATATTGTTTCCAGCAGGATTCTGATTGTTTCTAATTTGGGAACCACGCGAGAGCAAGTGGAAATAGGTGAAATGCTGTGCTCTGTTCTTCAGAGTGGATCTATTATCTAGTTGTTCTCTGTAATTTCCCTCCTCATACTGGGACAATCTCCTTGGCCTGGCTAAGGTGGGAGCCATGCATGCCAAAAAAAAAAAATACTCCTATATGTATTCTGTTTTTGTTGGTAAAATATCCCATAAATCAGTGTTGAGCACTGTGGATTCTTTTCTCATTTCCTGGCCCCAGTATATCCTTTGCTGTATCCTGCTGTCCCTCTCCTTGCCTTCATGTTGTTAAACTTGGAGTGTGCATGTTGGAGGATGTGTCTCACAGTCCTGCCCTTTCCTGTGGCTGTCCCTTGCCACTCATTTTGTTCCTCTCCCTAGGCAGTTGCTGCATGGAAAACACTTTGAAAAATATTTTAAGGTGATTGTCTTGAACCAATACCACATACATCTATGTATATATGTATAGATGTAGTTTAAATTCTGTTGGAAGGAAATCTTTGTATGAACCTTTTTCGAAAAATTATGCAGATGCTCCCACTCTCCAAAGTAAACTTCCTCCTCTGCTTATCTTTTTTTAAACCTGGAATGAAAAACAGCATGTCTTCTTAACATCTGGAAAGGGGAGCTCTTCGTGCCTACTTTATATTCTTTTATCCAGCATTGTTCTTCATTCATCCTTCTGTTCTGGCACTGGCTTTCTTAATTTGTTGTCTTCTAAGCTGAAGGAATGTCATGTGCTTTGGCTTTGTTGTGGACAGGGAAAATGAGGGATTTGCTCTCCCTTCTCTTCCATCTCATCAGTGTGTTGTGATTCTGGGTTGTTTTTTATTTTCTTCAGCTACAGCAAAGCCCTCAGCTTTTGCCTCGAATGGGTGGTGTGTTCCTGGAACTGGTAATTTGTGCATGCCTTGACTTTAAATTGTTCACAGCTCTGCTGAGCATTTGTGAATGAGTGTGGAGGAAAATCAATATATGAAACAGCCAGAGTAAGGGTGGGAAAACAGCTCTTCCAGCACCTTTACCTGGTCACACCATTGCCTGATTTAGTTTTTGTGTCTGTGAACTCTTTAGTGTTTAAATTTAGAAATGGATTGTTTTGGAACAAGTCACTTTTAAGATCGTTTCCAGGAGATTTGTGTGTAATTTAATCCCATTCAGGTTTGCTGCTCTCTGATCTGTTTGTTCTGCAAGACTTCAGGTTCTCTATTTCCCTGTACCTCTCCCACTGTATTCTACAAATCTGTTGGGCTTTTTTTCCAGTCAAAACTGCAGCAGCATTTATTCATTCTTTTATACTTTTTCTATTCCCTGTTTCTATTCAGTGACAAGGTTGTGTGTCTTATAATAACCTGGAGGTTTAAAAAATGTAACTTTCAGTGTCTCTGAAGGATTTCATTAGTGATTATTATTCAGATACTCTAGAAGTTGAATGTGTGTACTTTAGAAATTAGCCTGGATAATAAATTTAGTATTTCTGCTATATATAATCTTATGTTTACTATTAATTTCCAACACTGCTTAGTTTAATATTTCAGGGCATATTTTTACTTAGAGCATATCAGTGAGTGAAGTTGCTGATGATAAAAATTCTTCTCAGAATGTGACAGTCCATCATAACGTCTCAGCACTTGAATTTAAGTCGAGACAGGAAAGAATGAAGATTTTTCCATACTTCCATCTAGTGTGCATGAGGGAAATTGCATCCATGGCTAAAATCCCAGCCATTCTCCTAGCAGTTCCAATTGGGCAAAGATCATCATCCACTGGTCTTTGTTAAGCAGTTACTGCTGATGAACTGACAGGTTTGAGATCTGAGTATTTATGTGGTGGTACCTTTGTGATGTCCATAAAATGGTGGTGTGTGAAGTTTGAGAAGAATCACCTTTCACCATGTGGTGTTCGTGCTCTCCTTTACTGTGTTCTGCTCTATTTACTTGTCACTCTGTGCTAAGATTTCAGCTGCTTGATTTATGAATTATTGCTATTGAAATAAAATTAAAGTGGCTGTTCAGTTATTTAAGAGCCAATTAAATCTGATTTTATTCTGATGTAACATTTCCAGTGAAAGGGCATAAAACACAGTCTGTGGGGGAAAGTTAGATCTAAAAATGGTTAGTGTTTATTTTTTATAATCTGTCCTTTCAACAGCTTGACTTGGCAAATAAAATCCTTTGCAATCTCACAGCAGTGACTGCAGATGTTAGAAGTTGCTCTGTGTAAGTAAATAAAACAGGTTTGGTGCTTTCAGTGATCCTGTATAAACCTTTAGCTGTGGCTGCTGGCTGGATAATGTATCCAGCCTGGGGAAAGGAATTTGCAAAGCTTTTGGAGAATATAATTTATTTACCAGCCTTTGGTGACTTTGTCAGGTAGAAACAAAGGGTCTTTTGGGATGAACGTTTCTCAAATCATGGGCTGTGCTGTCCTGAGGGATCAATGTTAGAATTAGCTGAGTTTCCAGTATCAGATTGTGCTAATTACTGCGAGGTCCCCACTCACAAGGGATGCTTTGAGAAGTGCAGCCCAAGAACCTCATTCGTGCACGGACAGAGATGGGTCATTTGTGTTGTACTGGAGAGCCAAATTCACTCTTAAAAGTCTGCTGGGGCATGGACACGCCTAAAAACTAAAGACACCAGAAAATATCCTGCCAAGACTTGTAGTCCTGAATTTAAATACCAATAAATACAGCAAGTGGAGAATGAGCAGGTACTTTTCATTACGTGTGGCGATTAAAATGTGTCTCTTGGTATTTCTCACTAGGAGAAATGACAGTGCCAATCCCAGTTTTATTCTGACAATTTCACAGACTGTACATGATGTCTTCTGTGGGCATGGAGGGTGGTGGCTGAGCCTGTTTCGATATGAAGAGCCTGGTTTGCCTTATTTTTTTATTAAAAAGAAATTGTATTGATGTGGAGGTAATTTTATTTGTGACTAGACAAGCCTGCACTCGCCAGCTCTCAGGTTTGTGGCGTCTGTCTCCAACAAGATCATAGATATGGAGAAAATGATTTATTTTAGTATCCAGTGCTTAGATAAAACTCTGGGTTTGTGCAGATGGCACTGAAAGGATAACACACAGCTCGGACAAATTTGTATAAACCACCATATATTTCTACTAGAATCCAAATCTTCAGTACATCAGTAATATTGAGGTTTATATTTTTGTACTAACCTGGGGTTTTTTGGTGTATAGAATTAATTGCTTAGTGTAGAGGTTGGGGGGGATAGTGTACTCTGGTCTGGCTGCTCTGAGCATCTTGGAGGGTCCTTCCAACTGCCCAGCCTGCCACTCTGCAGAGATGTTGGGAATTGTCTGGTTGATCTTGGAGAATGCTATGGGGTTTTGGGATGGAAAACATTCAGGAACGTGAGGGTGCTGAGCTTTTTGGAGAGGGATGGAGACAGCACAGGTGTTTGGGAGGGACCTGCTCCTCCCTCAAAGGCTTTTATAAAACACTCTAGCAGAGCACAATCAAATTCTGATAGCGGCACTAATTCTAAATAAGTGTTTGCTAAACAACGTTAATGGATTTAAAATGTTTTTAGGAATAGTTATTAGTCCGTCAGTCTCGTATGGTGAAGGGAGTTTTGTCTCGATGGGGGGCTGCCATTTTAATGCTTCCTGGCAGGAGGCCTATTTTGATAATGCAAATTAGGTTGGAAAAAGTAGGCTAAGCCATTAAAAAGTAGGAGAGATCATGAAATTTTAAATTTTTAAGGTGACTGTTTTTCTAATTATTAACATTTTTATTATCATCATTCACACATGTCACTTCATTTCCCTTAATTCTCGTGTCCTCATCCCTTAACTCTGACAGGCTCAGTGCTGGTTGCTCTTGCATCCACCTCTCCAAATGGAAGCCTCAGTCCGTTGGCTATTTTATTCCCAGCAAGGTGCTTGGAAATACTGCCACGTGGTGTGTTTTGTTGTGTCATTAGAAATGCAGATACAGTCTTTTTACTTGCACCATGGTTAATTTTTTCCTATTCCGTTAACAGTAATAGGGACTGAAGGTTAAGCTTACGTAAACTCCGGATATTTGCAGGGTTCTTGTTGGCAAGGGAGTTCATTCTGGGAGGTGGAAAAGGGGCACATGGGTGAGGGTTGGAGGCTGGATCTCAGCTGGGAAGACACCACGGTTTTTACCAGGATCTCATCAGGGTTTCATCTCCCCCACCAGTTTCTGGGCAGGAGGACAGGGTGACACAGCACTGATGGAACGCAGGGTCCCTCAGGGGGTGTGGGGAAGAGCCCCCTGTTCCCCCCAGGAGCCACATGGATCCTGCATCCTGCAGGAACTCTGCAGCCCATCCCTCACATCCTGCTCCTTCAAATCAGCTGAAAAACTACCTTGGTGCCCATAGGCTTGCAAGCTTCATTTAATCCTATTAATTTTTAATAGAAAATTAATATTAAGCCAGTATACTTCGAACATGGCTTTGCCTGTGCCCAGAAAGACCCTCAGCTTATGTTTTCATTGGAGTGTTGGATCCTGCCAGAACAAGACCCTCCTGGAGCAATCCGGGGCTAGGAGCAGAGGGATGCTGTCACCTTCAGCCATTACAGTAGCAGTGCCATGTTCCACCTCAGTGATCACAAGTGTTGGTTGGATTTCAAATCTCTCTCTCCAGAAGGGGTGTTGGGTGTGCCATGCATGGATAAACAGAGAGGAACAGGGCATTTCTAGCTAAAAATGTGCAACAAATATATTTGTGTCAATTATCGCTGTGCTGACCCGACTGGAGTCTGATGGAAAATGCCACAGTTGGATATCAATTTTACAAGGACTTCAGTAAATGCTGATCTATGCAACTTAGGGGTGATGTTGTGCAAGAAAAAGCATATTTTTAATTGCACTTTTCAGCTTTGCTACAGTTGATGTTCTGCAGCTTCCAGAACAGTAAACTCGAAACAGGAAGGTCGACTTTTGGAGCTGATGGTATCTTTGTCCTTAAGAGAGATTCTGGGAAAGTAAGCTGCATTCCTTAGCTCTTGCAACCCTTTTTAATTGTTTTTTCTCACAACCTTAGCCTGATCTTATCACCTAAGTAATTGTTGCATCATATTTGCTTTATTCTCCCTGCTGGGATGTCAGATAATTGCCTTATACGTTTTAACGGAAAGTGTTTGGGAAGCCTGTTACCTCCGGGACATAGATGAGCAGTGGAGCAACTATTGCAACAGTTGCATTTATCCCGTTTTTCTGAAGCTGGATGGGAATCCAGCAGGAGAAGGCTTGGGTGGCTGGCACCTCCTCTAGAATTGAGCAGCAGCCATAAAGTTACTTGGTGTTTTAAACCCCATCATAAAAGTAAAGCTGCCAGCTCTGCTGTGCCTCGTGTTTGGGTATATCTCATCTGCGGGAATATTCAGCCAGACTTTTCCTTATGAAGTAGTGTTGTAGGGTATTAATTATTCATAGTCAGTTTAATTCTTCTTTCTTGCATATTTAATTGTAATAGCATGCTGTATGTCACAGTGATTTCCCAGAAGAACTGTGCACCAAAGGCAAACCATTCAGGTATATGGTCTTAAATACATCCGTGCTAATCTTTGTTGTTTAATTTTGGAGCAGAATGGGATATTATCAGATGTTTCTTGCAGGGAAACAATTATGCAAAATCATGATTTTGCTTAATCTTTTCAGCTGAAATTTTTGAGCTGAAATAGCTGGTTTGATTTCCACTCATGGCGTTTACGTTGTCTTGCTTATTTTATGAGGAAAAAATGCTTAATGGGAGGAAGGACGTGACTTTTGTTTTCTTCTCTGAAGCAGGGGAGCCTTTATCAAAGACTTTGGAAGTGTCAATCGATACCTTGCAGAAGATGAAGGAAGGAAATAAGATTTTTATTGAGTTTTTTCCAGTGATCAGAATAGCAATGCCAAATGCTTGTGTGATTAAGATTTTTTTAAACAATTTTTTTTTAACGACTGGGATGGGCTCTTAGTGCTTGATGTGAGAAAATATTGGAGGCACAGGAACTGCAAATACATTCACAATTTGATTTGCATTACCCTCCTTCCAGAGCTGTTTCTCGCTTGTAAGACACTTGGTGAAGCCAAATCCCTTGTGTTCGGAGAGCAGGATTGTTCTCAGAGATTTAATGTAGGAGTTTAAACTTCTGAAAAATCTGTTTACAATGTGTCTGAACTGGAGCATAGAGGACACAGTAGAGACTGTTATCTGTTTACTGCTCAGATAAGGAGGTGGAATAGATTGCTGGCCTGTTTCTGAACTCTGCTTAATGAATGGTTGCTAGGCAAATTGCATCTCAATCAGCTTAATCCTCAAGATGTCATTTACAGGTCTGCTCTTTGTGAGGGCCAGAACCGTGCGCTTTCAAACTGCACAGGCCAGAAATTGCTAGCAAAGCAGCTTAGAATAGCTTGTTCAAAAATTCAGTGTACATGTGCTGCTGAGCTGCCCAATTTAAAGTGCCTGTTGTCGCAGGGCCGTCACTGCCTGGCCATGCGCGAGATGAGGCGTGCGGTGATAGACAGGAGGCAGCAGCATCCTTAGCACCGTTTCTGGATCAGCACAGCCCACACCACCACGTTTTGGCACTGGATTAACGTGAAAGAAAGCGTTTCTAAATGGGGACCACACTGCTGACGTGATGAAAGGTATTTCTGCTTTTGGCTGGGTTCGCTCGGAGCCGGGTGTGATGTTGGGGTGCGTACGTGGGACACGGTTAACAGGTGGAAATGGGAGGTGGTGTCACCTGCATGGGACAGGGAGCTGGGGCTGGCCTTGGTGGGAGAGCTGTAGTCAGGAAAGGGCACAGGCTGGTTTTGTGAAAGCTCCACACTGCCTCTGGAACACTGGACTTTCTCCCGTGGCGTCAGGCGAGAGCCAATTAATCGCATATGCTGGCATGTGGGATGCCCACATACATTAGGCTCATGGTTTAGTCCAAAGGAAAAAGTTTCCTAATATAGTTAAGCTTTAACAGTCCCTTTGTAAAGAAAGATAACAAGATACTTGCTTTTATTGGTTTCCCATGACAGCGATTAATCTTCTCTCGGGCAGTGCATTGTTCTTTGCATGGCTACACCTTCCTTTCCTTTGAAATACATCCTGTGAGTGCTGTGTGTCATGACACCAAGTGTTCTAAAGGCAAACTGGAAAAGGCTGGACTTGTTGAATACAAAAGGCATTTTACAACTGTTCATGGTCACCTTGTGCTGATATGAAATGTCCTTCACATGGCACAGTTATTAAAAATACAGGTGTGAGCGTAGTGAGTGAACTTTGCAGTACTTGCATAGTTGGGATGTGTGCAGCTTTTGTGTTATTCAGAAATACTGGGTTTTTTTAGGAAAAGATGGCATTAAAACGTTGAGAGCTTCTCCAAATAAAACATAAATAAAATATTCCACCTCAGTCACAAAATGACAGTGGTGCTTGCATCTCTAGGCTGTGGATGGGAAGAGGGCTGTCGAACAGAAGACTTTGTGATCAGAGAGTGCTTTTCATGCAAATGAAGATTTTATTACGTGCTGCTGAATCAGGGGCTTGTGTAGCGAGAACAGCACAGAAGTGATAAGATCACTTTGTCATAGCTTGAAATTTTGCCCAGCGTGTCTTTCAGATTGCTGAAACGGGCAAGAAACACTCTTGTTAAGGGCGCAGCAGTAACTGATACAATATTTGGGGGGTAGGGCTGTTGTTTCGTGGTAGGGTCTGTCTGCAAGGTTTTGCCACAGCCTTGATTGCGAAGCAAGGAGGGACTGCAACCTGTAGGTCACCCTGTGCAGCAGCAAAGTCCTAGAGGCTCCTGTTCCTTATAGGATCCCTGTTCTGCTGTGGGTGAATGGGTACAGAATCAGGAGCTGTTAGCATTGATCAGAGCAGAACTGTCCATCCTTTTGGCTGGGATTGCCTGTGCTGCCCATTCCCAGGTTGTGCAGGGGCTCTCTGCACGTGCCATGGGGCTGTATTTTGCTGCAGAAGGCACCCATCCAGAACTGCCTCAGTTGGGTTTTCCTTTCGCATTTGTTGGCTCATATCATCTTCCCAATGTCCTTTCTTTCATGGTTAGAACCGGTTTGGTTTAATAAGGGCTGTTGTTGCCAACAGGGGAGTGGATATGTGTGGTGGAACAGGCATCTAAATCTTCCCCTGCAGATGGGGAGCGTTCAGCATCCTGACATGACCTTGGTGAAAGTTCTCTGGCGTGTTACTTTCCCTCTTTATCTCCTTTGCTGTGTAGCAGCTTTGCTTCCAGGGAAGTGTCTGAGCTATTGGAAATCTGTCCTCTCTTCTCTTCCCCTCTCCAGAGACACTGTCAGCGTAACACCCAAACTACTTAGATTGACGCCTGAATATTCTGCTTTTGTACAATCAGGAGGCATTCAGTGAAAGTAGCAAGAGGAGAAGAAGTTTAAGATTTAGGACTGACATTTTTAGACACTTTTCAATCCATAATTTCACACAGTCTTGGTGAGGAAGGTCAGAGACTTCCTTCACATGGGATGCCCCTGTGTGTATGTGTTGAGCATCCAAGTGTACAGCACAGGGGAAAAGCAGCCATCAGATTGCAATGTGGAGTTGTTCATATTTCAGATTCTTATCTGAAGAGTCTAGGAACAAAATCTAGCCCTGCATGTTCCTGGAGAATTTCAGAGCAGTAGGATGGAACCTTTTGCCTGTTTTTCTCATGCAAATTATAGTAAGGATTATTCAGTGTTTAAAATCTGGTTTATACTGGCTTCTGAATTTCATTTAAAATAAACATCTGGAGAGCTTTTTGATCTCCTGTGCAAGACTGTTGTCTGCCTGCCTCGTTAAAAGGACTTCTGCTTAATTTTTAGTGAAAGGCAAAGACCTAGATGGTTTCAGCCCAGAGGCAATCTAAATGCTTCCCCTTCTGCAGTTAGAAATTTCCATGAGCAGATACTTAAAATCTGTTCTCTTAGGGAATGTGGCAGCAATAGGTATCTGTTTTTTCCATGCTGCAATTTGGGATCTGCAGAGCTGCTACCTGTAGTGCCATTTGTACTTCTGCAGAGCCTCGTTCTCCTGGTGCCAAGCACGTGCTGGAGCAGATGCTCTCTTCAAGAATTTCAGTTTTGTCCCTTTGCAGTCCAAAGCCCTCCTTGTGAAGATTGCCACGGTGTGCTGCTATCCCACAGACAGCACTGGAACAATGATTTATTCAAGTAGCCATTACATTCAGAGGCTCTTTTCTGTGATTTGACAGGAGCTCACTCATCTGCTCTTCACTGGAGACTGGAAACCTGTGCCCGTGGCGAGGGCTGGGTATGTGCTTCCAGTGGCTTTTTGGCTTTGAAACAGGTTCCTGTTGCTCTTTGCAGAGCCTGGAGCAATGATCTGTGCAGGCAGTGTCTGCAGAGCTGGAGTGACTTTACCTCTTCGTTTTTTCTTCAGATTCATATCTGTATGAGATCAGCTGGTCCCACATCGTGTGTGAAGTAGTTAAATGCTACCCTGCATCTATAAGATGTGATTTTTCTCCCCCTCCTTTCTAGTGTCTTTGATCAAATCAAATAAAAACGCAGTGCTTTCATTTCTAGTTTTATGGTTTCAAAGACAATCTCTTGACGTGCTTGAGCAGTCTGGACCTGAGTCCATTTTTTCCTTAGTCCAAAGGCTCGCTGTGTCTTGTGCCTTTCTCTGTATCAGCAGTTGCAATCTGCATTAGCTTTTATCTGCATCAAAAGACAAATGGAAGAGAGCAGGACCCTGCAGGAATGGGAAACAGACTTACATGCACAATGGAAATATGTAAGCCTTACGTTCAGTCTGCCATATGGAATACAGACCAGTTCCTATACTGGAAATCGCTAGCCTATACTCTCAGAAATGAGAATTTAGATTTTAGGCTTTGAAGATTGGTTAATCCCCTCCAGCGGTTAATACCAACATAAAATATTCTGTGATGTCAGACTTTTCCTCCTAAATGCTTATTTTCCCCTTTTTTTTTTTTTTTTGCATATGTCAACTATACAAAGCAATGCTCAATTTGAGAAATTAGCATTCAAACACTCTGTAAGCACTTTATTTTTGTCTGCTTTGTGAGCAGCTAAACACATGTCCGGGCTGAAATACTCGGAGCTGCTGCTGCCGCTTCCCGACGCGCGCGTGCCAGGCCTGGGAGAATTTGGAACTTTGTCCCGTGTCCTCAAGAGGCGCTCCCGATCCCCCATCCTGCAAAAGCACATCTGCACAAATCTCCTGCTCAACTGCATCCCGGGAGGAAAGGATCCCAGTTAAGCCAGACTGAATCATACCCAGGGAGATGAGCGCTCTGGTCGCTGTCATCCTGATCAAAATCCTAGCCGTGGCTGATGGCATTCGGAATGTCGTGGTGCGCATTCTTTTCTCGGAGTGGTGGTGCTTAAAGCAAAGTGTGTTACTTCTCTGCATTAAGGAGTCAGATTCAGCTGTTCAAAGCAAGTTGATAAATTGCTTTTCATTAAGTGTCTGAGCGCCAAGGGGTTCGGTGTGTGTTCCAAGGAAAAAATACATTAATTACGGCTTCTGTAGAGCATTTATCAATCACGTAGTTATAAACACTGCTAATGCGGTTAATTGAAGGTAGAAAAATTTACCTTTTTGAATTTGTTGACTGTAGCAATTCCGTGGCTGGAAAGACAAATTGGAAATTAAAACCTGGGGATACTTTTAGTGGGAAATGCACAGTGGAGGTCAGGGCTGTTGGAGATGGGTTACCAGGAGCTCACCTTTGTGCAGGCAGCTTTGTGCTCTGTCTGCTGTTGAGGTGCAGGCTGCAGCAGCAGTGTTTGTTCTCTTCTCCCACACAGCCACGTTGTGTTTGCCATGCAAAGGGGTCTCCCTGCCTGAGGTACAGTTTCAGTTCCCTCTGTGTCCTGCCTGTACAATTTATTTATTGCTCTGTGTGTGTTGGGGTTTTTTTTCATAAAGGAAAAGGCAAGTGCTGAGGAGGAAAGATGCACAAAAGCAAACAAAACCATCCTATAGTCAGTAAAACTTTCTGTGAAAAAAGAAATCTTTCATGAATATAAACTTCAGGTAAAGGTGGTGTGTTGGCAGCTTCTGAAGGAGTCAGGTGAGATTGTGCTGAAGTGTTTTATCAGGTCTTCAGACAAAAACCTCTGGTGCTTGTGGTGTGCAGAGGCTTTGAAGGCACCTTGCACTTTCGTGTTGCTTTCCCTGTGGCTGTTTTGAACTGCCAGCTGTGCAAGTGGCCATTTTTGGCTTCTCAGGAAAGCAGTGAGAATAGCAGAGACCTTTTACAGTAGCTCACAGCTAATGTATTTCTTGTCCTTTTTCTATGGAGTTGTTACGAAGTGGCCTTTGAGTTTCGTGAGAGATTGATAAGGACATTAAATCTGTCAGGACAAGCCAGCAGGACACCAGCACCTTGTTGTGAAGGTTGACGGGAAAACACCATCCCAAGTGACTGGTCCAGCTCTTTGGTATTCACCTGATGGCTTCTATTTTCTGCTGGTGGGTGTTTTGTACGTGTGTTGCAGCTTCTGTTGGAGGTTCTTAGAATGCTTTTCATCTTTGCAGCTGGCTGCACGGTATCTCCAACTACAGAAGGAGGTCTTATCTTGCCCTTACAAATGATAAGATGTGTATCCAAGAGGTGATGTGTTCATGGTCCAGCAGGAAGCTCTGTTGCTGTGCACAATCAGACAGATTTCCAGTTTTGGATCTTAAAAATGTATTTTTCACTGCTGGCTCTGTAAATGGGCTGTTAAAATTTCACCATGTGTGGGATCATAATTCAGTGTCCTGAGAGAAAAATACTAAACCAAACTATCAGTGTGATTGTACAGGTGAGAATGGTTCACATGCATGACCAATGCAAACCAAAATCCATCCTGCCTGTGAGCCCATGTTCACACACCACCAGCACACCTGGTCCAAAAGTGAGTCACTTCCTATTTTTATTCCTTTATATACAAGTTCAGTTTTTCTTTTGTTATGAAGTATAATGCATTCTGCCTCATCTTATTTGCAAATATTTCTCGTTTTCAAGTGGATCTATTTTTAAAACAGAACTCAAAACATATTTTTCAGTAGCTAACAAATGTCTGCTCTGTTGTTTGTCTGTTGAATAGAGGTAAAATTTGTTCAGAGTTAGCTCTGAATTCTATTTTTTTTTTTTTAGAATAATCAGCTTGTTATAAACAGGGAAAGATAGCTGCTTTCCTACCCAGGAACTGTCGTAATCTGCAACTTGTAACGATATTTTAGAAGGAAAAACTGTCTTCCTTCTGTCATGTGCAGCCACAAGGATTTCTGTAAGTCATGATTAAGACTTTAATTCAGGGCTTTTACAGAGTAAGTGTGGAGTGAGGGGAGATAATGAAAATGGTGATCTTTGTGAAGCAGCCACAGGAGAGGGAACTGTTTCATGTTTGCTTTCCCCTTTGCCTAGGCAGCTGTTTGCTGTATGTAAGAAAAACTTCCTTTTCAGATCTGGGAAAGCAAGAAAGCTGAGAGGGAGGAATTCTGCCCAAGAGTGGCATGAGGAAGCTCACAATTCTTGCATGTCCTGTGTGGTGAAGTAAGGCCCAGAATTACAACCTCGTGCTTCTCTCACACATGGAACATGTAGGAAAGCTGTACATAACCCTGTTCCTGCTGAGGATGTTGAGGTTATAACTGCAGGCTGTCCTCTATGGGAAAGGGGTCAGTGTGTATTTTGGTTTCTTATCACTTGGAGGCAGAAGGAAGTTGCATAAAGGATGGAGAATGTCTGTTGGTGGGAATGCATGGTACCTCCAGTGGGTATGTGTGAGCAGCATCCTGTGGTTTGGTAGAGGCTGGGCTGTTCTGGGTTTCCTTTGGATGGAGGTCATCTCAACTAATCTTAATTTTCTTTCATGTTCACATGAGAACAGGCACGCTCGTGTCTACAAGTCTTGTTCCATATTTCAGAGCTGCTCTGATGTCGGAGATGCTGCTGGAGCATGTAGGAAGAAGTTGGGTTTAGTTTGCCCCGAGGATAATGGGTGCTTTGGAGGAAGGAATGTTTGTTTGTGCCTGACAATATCTTGTTGAGGAAAATGGGATCTTTTGTGAATGTTACAGCAGTGGGTAGGGAGCCTGTTTTGCATTTTGAAAATAAAAATGTAAGCCTCACATCCAGGGCAAGTTATTTTGATGGCAATGCTGTGTTTACCTGGCCTGTGCTCTTATCTGCTGTGGTTAAACTGTAGCATCCTTTGCTTCCTCCCCAAATATCCATGGAGCCATATGTACCCATGAACATAGCAAGGGTACATACCAGGCTGTGGCTTCATCCCTGTTTCCCAGCAGTACAGCATGAAAAATTCGAAGTTGGAAGTTACCATATAAAAGGAGAAAGAAAATTAATTAAAGGTCAGAGTGCTTTAATGAAAATTGAGAGGAGGCAGATACAAAGTTATTCAAATTACTTTTGACTTCAGGCAGGTCGATTTTCCTATTTCTTGCATATGTTCCCGTGGTAAAAGTAGTATCTCATCTGTCTCACAACTGACCACTAGTATTTGTGTTTCAAGCACAGCCAGAAATCCTCATTTGAAGCTTTGGCCAAGCCCTACAATCGTCCTGACTTGTCTTTTCTGCATCTTTCCTTCACTTTAGGAGTGGCCTGCAACACCTGGCAAGACCTACTTTACACCAGTGTTGTCTGTCAGCTCCTGCCATGTTGCAGAATAGAGTTAAATCTAAAAATACTCTTAAAAAGAGGTGAGGGCTTTGAGCAAAGTAAAGTAAGCCACTGATTTGGGTCATGAAAGGGAATTGATGCCACTGGTTCTTCGTTGCAGCTTTCTTGAGCTAAGAAGTTCTGTTCTGAGCTGTGAAGGTGCAGAGGAGCAGAGGTGAGCAAGTGGTGCTCAGGATGGGGAAAGGTGATCTGTGTCCATTTGTCCCCAGGAGACTGCCCAGACCTTGACCTTGTAAGCCTGATGTGAGAAGTCAAGGTGGTGTTAAATGCTCTGCAGTTTCATTTGTCTTCACAGTCTTCAGTGAAAAAAACTTCAGGTAGAAAACTGTCACCCACTGCTGTCCTTTAAACAAAGAATGACCGTGGCATCAGGTGATTAAATGCTTCATCCAAAATTATGTCAGGAACCTGTGGTGAGCCGGATACTTCCCTCCATCTCTCCTGTCATAGACTAGTCCATCATCAGGAGACCACTGTTCTATCATAAATGTGGTCAAAAAACCTGAAGCCAACTGTAAAAGGAGTCATGTGCAATTTTTGCCTGTGTCAGAGTGGTTATGTGGCTTCAGTAATGTTTGTTAAGTGCTTTGATATGCTTTGGTGAAGGACAGAGTGTTAATAATTAAAATTGTAAAGGAGTTCTGGTGTAGCGTGGGGTTTGATGATCGCTTTCTGGTCTGTTAACAAAAATGCAAAATATAAATGGACAAATCAGCAGGAATTGAGTTGAACGCTCCCTTCCCCCAGCCACCTGCATGGGCTGAGCACAGAAAGCAGCTAATTGTCTGCTCTGCTGCAGAGATGAAAGAAGCTGGTCCTACAACAGGAAAGGCTATTGAACTGCATGAAGGTGGTAAATTATCAGCACTGAAAACCTTTTGAGTCAGTATCTTTAGGTGCTCAAAAAGTACATTATTTGTACTGGTATTGACAGCGTTCAGGAGCTGATAAAACCAGCGTCTGGTGACGTGTATCTTATGTTTCGGTGCCTGTGATTAAGAGGTCTGTAAAACTGAAACTTGTTTTTTTAAACTCTGCGCCATCGCCCTGTTTGGGTGTAGTTGAAGGGTGTGTTTGGTGAGGGCAGGCCCTCATAATGGCTTTATCTTGGCCCAGCTCACGAGCTGTTTGTAGAACTGCTCTGATTTGCGGTGGGCAGACAGTAAAGCAGCCTCGTGTTTGTCCATTTTCCTGCGAGCAGTTCCATTTGCAGAGTGCAGGCAGGAGCAGGCTTCTTGCCAGCAACAGCTTCATTCAGATTAGGGCTTTAGTTCAATTATGTCCAATTAACTTTTATTGCAGATAGCAGTGATAATTACTTGCAAGTCAATTTTTTGGCTGTGGTTATCCCAAGGCTAAAGTCTGAGCTTGATGGATTTTAATAACTGAAGTGACGTATAGTTTTCCTCTTTTTTTTTCTTCTTCAGGCCTCAATTAGATGAAAGGTCAGAAGCTATGTAAAAATCCATCTTACAATTAAAGCCAACTGTTCTACTCCTCGGCAGATGCATAGTACTGTGTTTTAAAATAATCTCTTGGGACAGACCTAAAAAAAGGCTTTTTAAACTCTAAGATCATAACCTTGAGCTGGCTGCTGCTTTATCTGAGGAGTGAATTTGATGGAGCTGATGTCACACGTGGCAATACCTGAAGCCAAGAGCTGACTGCTTGGCTTTTTTTTAGTGCACTGCATCCTGTTCCAAATTGCTCACCTAGAAGCCTTCAGTAGTAGCCTTTGGGCATGAGGAGTGTGATATGAGCAATATTCCATTTAAGTGCTGTTATCCCAAAGCTGCTTCCATTCGTTCCCTGTTGGGCGTTGCCATCCCAGCTCGGAGAGAGGAGCAGAGCTGTGCTATGGCTGCATTTAAATTCTCTCTGCCTTCCCCACCAAACCAATTTAGTTGCCTGAGTAACATTATAAATGGGGGTCAGCCTAAAAGGTGACGTGGTTTACAAGCAAAATCATAGTTAATTAAATGGCAAGAAGCAAAAATTGATTTTGATCGAAACTGTTGCAAGGGCTCCACAAAAGGTCCACCTTGAATGCAGAAAGCCAAAGGTCCTGTGCTGGCAGGTGCTGACAGTGCACTCCCCGTGCTACAAAAGGCGACTTTCTATTGTTCAGTTTCCTATTTATTTATCCCCAAGTCCACTCAATGCTATTGTGATTTATTGCCATTTCAGAGGGCAACTTCTCTGCCCACTTTTTTTCAGTTTTCCATTTATAAAGCATTAAGAGGATGTGATACCAGCCAGTGATGAATACAGTGCTAGTTTGGTAATTTTCTTCCAGGAAACACTAAGATTTATCTCTGGCTCTTCAGCAGTCCTGGGAAAGGACCATTCTGGTAAGTGCCTGAGAATAAAGGGCAGTTGTAGAGCTGGAAGAAGGCAGGAAGCCTGCAGGATGGGTCTAGACACTGTCAAGCAAAGCATGGCTGCCTGGAAGGAGTTGTATTGAATGCTGAGGTTGGCAGGAGGGTTCGATGTCTGCCGTTGACACGAACAAGTCTTTGAAATCCCTACATTTTAGGTTACTTCGGGAGAGGGAAAAGGAATTATTCTCCGTGGTGCTGAGCAGCCTGCCAGGGGGTAAATGAGACACTGAGTTTCCCTCGGAGCATGAAAATTGGCCAGGATTCAATTACTTTTCCTGGCAAGCTCTTGCAGACATTTGTACCGAAGAAACTTCACAGCCCCGGTTAGTTTTTGTTGCTGCCTGCAGCATTGATGTGTTCTGAACTTGGCATGTGCTGCGTGCGCTCGGGGGGTTGCCGTGAATCCCGCCCATGGCTCTGGAACTTCACAGTGGATATGGAACTTCATGGAACTACGTTGTGACTAAAGAGCAGAGGAGAAGCAAGGCAGAGCATCCACAAGCCTTTAACAACCCTCACACTGAGGCTTTCGGGACCCCAGGGTGCTGGAAACTTGGAATAGTTTGGAGCTTTTTTTTTTTGTGTGTGTGTGGGTGGATGCTCCCGCTTCCTCCTGGCCCCGGGGTTTGTGAACAAGCCCGCAGTTAATCGTGGAATTTCAAACATGCCTGTTTACTTTCAGGAACCTAACTTTAGACTTCACTGGCTTGCTTTCCTCTAAACCAGCTCAGTTTCCCATGTTTCAGTAGCCAGGGTGGTTTGTGGGGAGTTGTTTCCTTTGTGTTCTCACCCTGTAAGGCCTCTCAGGAGCTTCAGAGGTTGGTGTATCTAAAAACTTGGCAATGCCTGTACATGTGGTCCATTTATGTGATGATAAACTGTTAGAAATTTCCTAGTAGTTGCTTCACACCTAGGTTTCACTTTAGGTTGTAGAAGTACCCCCTGATCTGAGAAGCAGAGAGGCAATAAATACTAAAGGTTGAGTATAATTCAGAAAATGTTACATTTTTAAGTTAAGAAAGGCAATATTATGGTAAGTTCTGCTGGAACTGATTCCTAGCTCTGCAGGGGTGTCCCTGGGCAGTGGGTGGATGTGAGTTCTTCCATCCTGGTGAGCCTCGTGGTGACAGGGGAAACTGTGCTGCCTGCACCAAAAAGCATCCTGATACGCAAGTAAGGCTGAATGTAATAGTCGTTGTGAAGATGTGCCAATTACCCCCAAATCCCAAGCACTGCAAATCCCTCTTAAGCTTAACATGCTTTGATTTAATTATTAATAAATCTTAGGAGAAAAAAAAATCTGTTCACATGTCTAAACCTGCTATTTTGTGGAGCATCCTGCAGTATGTGTGCTGTTAAGATTATATCCCGCAGCCAGATTAGATTAAAATCACTTCAAAGAGGGGTATTTATTTATTTATTCCAATCTAATGATTGTTTTCCTCTAGAGATACACTTTATCTTTTTTTTTATATATATTTTTTCAAGACAGAGCTCGTTGTGCTGAGTTTGGCAGTGTACAGAATCTGTTTAAAATGCAGTTTAAAAACAGATTTTCATGGTTCACAGCCCTCCATGGCTGAGTGCCACAGCCTACTGGTCAGATCACTCTCCAGTTTGCAGCTGGCTGGTTTAGATGACAGTGTGAGTGACCCTGGTACAGTGCAAAACCCTCTCCATTCCAGTTCCCCCAGTAGCACACCATTCATTATTGGAGGGGCTGGAGCTTTGCAAGTGCTGGTGCCCACACAAGTCACCACCATGGAGCCAGATCTGCTGGTGAGAAGTCCTGATGTGCCAAGTTCAGTTCATCTCCTCTCTGGACTAATTAGAAGTAATAAACCCAAGCAAGAGGGGCTGATGGGCCCAGCTGCCAATCCTGAGACAGCCGGTAGTGCTCACCTCAATCCCAAATACAGGCAGGGATTTCAGTTCATTTTAGCTGGTGGTGAGTTGGACTTGTCCGTGCCAGCTCATGCTGGGGAAGAGTCAGGTCAGAAAGTAGTAGTCAGGTGCTGAGTATCTCAAAGGGAATAAATGTTAATCAATTTCTAACTAGAAAAAAACGAATGGGGTGCTTGTCAAGATGTTTGTTTTCGGATACTGAGATCTCGATTATGGAAGCTGGTATTGATTTCATAGAGAAGAAAAACTGAAGCAGGATTTTAATTATAATAAGAAATTCAGTAATGGAGTTGTGGTCAGCACTTCTATACAAGTCTGAATTTCTTTTTCTAATGCTCAGCAGTGACCTAGATGTCATCAATTCGTTTACTGCAAATCAAGCTAAAAGAGCGATTTTAGGCTTCCACTTCAAATTATTTTTGTAAGTCCAGTATTTCCTTTAAAATTATTATTGCAGCCTCAGTCTTTTATGAACCTTTGGCATTACCTAAAACGATTGTCTGCCTGCGGGAACAACTTGCCTTTATAGCTCTCTCTAAAACATTGCTCTCCATATTGGAGCTAAAGCTTCTGTAAATACATGTTTTGACCTTCAAGGAAGCACTGCTGTCATGTAGCAGGAGCCTGGCTATTCCGAGGTGAATGCTGTGACCACTCCTAATCACTTGTTCTCTCTTCTAATGTGCCATTATCCTGTTTATTGCCGTGTGCACCTCGCTGGGGCACTTCAGCAAGAGGCTTTCTGAGAGCGTCACAGTTCAGGCTCTAATGAGTGTTGATGATGGAGCAGGTGAGCAAACCCTCCCCACCTCTTGCTGCCAGAAATGCTGCTCCCTCAGAGCATGGCTGTGCTCTTCTAGGGCTGCACACAAACTTGCCATCAATTAAATAATGTTTTAGACACCGACCTCCTTCAGCCTGCAGGGATGGGAAGTGAATCCTTGGTTGGCGTCAGACATTATTGGAGTAAAAGGTGGATGCTCAGATGAATATGGGAATAGTGTGATCTGTTTTTCTGTCTACAGTGAAGGCTCTTAATTTTGTTTGTCTGCTTTTCACTGAGAAATAGGTCTTGTTTGTGCCAACCTTCTGAAGTTGATGAAATGAGGAAAAAAGGAAAATACGATTATTATTTTTTTTCTTGCTGACTGAGTTTCTGTTGCTTACTCAGGTAAAGCTCTGACAACTCACAGTGGTTTTGTCTTCTGATTAAAAGGAGCTGGATTTTTTTTTGTCTTTTTGGTCTTGCTGGGCATGATTTGGGACGAGGAACTGCTGCCCACAGGCTGTTTGCAAAGTTTCATTGAATGCTGTGTACTCACAGTCACGACTGAATCTCGTCTAAAAAGGTTGAGCAACTTTTCAGTTCCTCAAGCAATTCCTTGATATTGTGGATGTGACAGGTCTTCAGTCATCATTTCTGAAAGACTCCCAAGAATTCCATCTCCTTCAGAGAATCAGAAGAAAATCCAGGCTTAGGTTTATTTTACAAAATTTTACATATCTTGGACTTTGGGCAATGCAGATTGTTGCTGTCTTCTAGGAATGAAACAGAGAATGATCCAGACGTGCTCTGGTGGTGGTTGTGCTGTCAGCCCTGCACCTTGGTGAGGTGGTGTGTGTTTCTCACGGCACCAGGTCTGTGTTACTCTGCGTGGGAAGGGTGAATGGGCAACAGCCTGCATTGTCAGACTGGCATTCAGTGCCCAAAACTATTTTTGTTAGTCACAGTGGCACCCAGCAAGCAGGCTCACTCAGCCATGCTTGGTCAGCTTTGGACAGCACTCGCTCAGTGGAAGCTCTCATAAATTAATATTTGTATGGGATTTCTTGGCCGTTGGTTTAATTAACCTTTGCGTGTTGAGCTGAGGCGATGCATAAACATGGAGCTAATGAACTGTACACAGTGAGTAATTGCTGTGCTGCAGGAATTCTTCGAGTCCTCGCTGTTCACTCCGTTGGTGCCAGCATTCCATGGGCAGTCTGACCTGTGCTGATGGTCTGAGGTGAGGTTTTGCATTCGAGTCTTTAAAAGGTCTCTGCAGAAATGTGCTGTTGGAGGTTTCTGGAGCATGAAGGTGGCAGTGCTGACAGTGTCACATCGCTGTCATCACATTGTGCCGTCTCAGCAGTGAGACTCTTGCAGAAGTGGCTTCTGAGAGGTTTTGGCGGATGTGGCTTCTCATGTCTGGGCTCGAGCTTTCGCCTTCCCCCTCTTTTGATCTTTGAATGCCTCCCCAGTTGTTTTAATTGGGGTTCGTGAAACAATGACTGAAACTAAATTAGCTTACAAGCCTTGAATCCTTCAACTCTTCCCATGTTTTGGAGGTCATATAACAAGCCCCAAAGCCTTTCTAGCTGCTCCATAGGTGTTTTGCTCTGTATAGCAGCACTGATGCTTGTGGACATCTGGACAAGGAGAAAAAATCTACTGATTTCTCCAGCTTGTTTCTGGCACCCTGTTTCCCAGAACTTTCTGAAGTGCTACAGCCAGGATTTGAGCAGGGGCTTGGACCACATGGCCTCTAGGGATCTCGTTCCAGCTTAAATCTCTATAATTCTAGTAACATAATTCTGTAATTCTAGTAACATTGGACAGTTTGAGCCCCAGTTAGCCCTGTTGCTGGGATCCCTCTTTGCACAGCAGTGGTGGGATTTGAGAGGAGTTGTACCATGTTTCTATACAAAGAGCTTTAGTGCTCCATTTCAAGGTTTGATTTCTTACATGCTGGACCAAACAGAAGAGGATGGTGGCACCTCTGCAGCCCCTTTGTGCACATCTTGCTGTTGTCTGCCCCACAGCAGCTCAGGTTAGCGAGTCTCTGCTGAAATGAAGGAAGTGTAGCCATTCATCTTTCAGCCTAATGGACCACAGAAATTACAAGCTGTAGCATGCAGCTTAATCATGCCACAAGGCAGAGTGCTGCATACTTTGCCTTCAATTTATGCATACCATGCCTTTTTGTTAAATGCAAAAGAGCAGTTGACAGGGTTTCTCCAGAGAAGTTGCCTTGGTAGATACCAGTGCATTTCAACATAGTGAAATGAGTGATGGTGGTTTCTTTACCATTCATAACAACCACCTTTGAAATGTGAGGACAGAGCTATGGATTATTCTCTGTGTGTCAAGCAGCAGAGGAGAGCGAGGCAGCTATTTTGGTTTTAACCCTGCAGATGACCCAGTTCTTGAAGTATTTCCGTTGCCATTACGAGATGCAGTCAGGGCTGGAGCAGCGGTTGTGCATCTGTGCTTGGTCAGGCCTTCACCCAGGGATGGCTCTTTGCCTCTTTCTTTTCTCTGTTCCTCCTTGTATTATAACTTTGAATTGTCTCTCTGTTGTTGCAGTGTGCAGAGGAGTGAATGCCCCATGTTGTGTTAGTGCCTGTCTGCCATGCTGGCCTGTCTGCCAGGACCAGGCGACCTCTCCTTTCAGCTTCTTTCTTACACGCAGATGAACACTGGACTTCAGAAATGTGAGTGATGTTTTGTCTGCAGGATGTGGTTAACTGTTAAATCTGGCTCTGGTACCGCTGGGACATAAACATTTAGGATACAGTGGAAAAAACTATTTAATGTAGAAACTTTCTTTTGTTACGCCTTCAAGGCATCTGTCAATAAAGGCTCTGAGAAACGGCTGTAGAGGTTCACATGTGTGCAGTTCCTCTGTTCCTGGCTCTGCAAAGGTTAATTTTAACCACAGCAGGATGCAGCAGGTGAGGTTCCTGTGAGATTTGTGCCTCTCTGCTGAAAAGGTTTTGTGCTAAAAGTGTGCCAGCTGATTTGCTTCTCAGCACAACTTTTTCCTCAGTCTTTTTTGTTTCCCTTCGTGCAATTACTCGTAGACACCAATAAAAGTTGGATCAGTTTAATGCAAACCTTTTGAGGTCGGCAGCTCATGCTCTACATACCTGGGGCTTATACTGCAAATATTAGTGAGCTAGCCCAAATTACTAAAGTTCAAAGTTTCCATCTTCTTTCTGATGTCTCTTTGGTGCCTCTGAAAATATGTCTGCAGAGTGCTCTGATAATTCTTTTTTGATAACTTCAGTCATTTTTTTCATAGTTGTACTGGTATTTTTAAGAACAACTTGTGCTTGGGAATGTAAATTTACTGACTAGAGTTTTTTTTTTAACTTTTACCCTGTCTCTCCTCTTTATCACTGAAGTAGCACATTGATTGTTTAGCTGAAATTTCAGAAATGCCAAGGTTTCTATGTAAGGTCTGTGTACTTGGTTCTTAGGGCTGTGACCTGTCTCTTGTATTTGAAATGTGCATTGGGAGATCTCAGTTTGCTTTTAAACCCAAGTGATTTACAGTCCACTTGTAGCTAAATTGTTCATATAGTGAGGCTTGTGATGCTACAGAAAATAAATAGGGAAGATAATTTTGCACTTAAGGGTAACCTGCTCATGATAGTGGTCCTGCCAGAAGTGACTGACATGGTTCACATACACACCTGAGCTTCCCCACAGCACTTCTGCTGACTCCATGGGCTTGGTAATTGTAATGACACTCACCAACAATAAAAATCTTCACTCACCAAAGGACTGGTGATGGCATCAGGCTGGGCATCCCCTCCTTTCTCTTTCCTGTTTCCAGTGTGAGCACTGCTGACAGCCTGTGAGGTGATGATGTACCCAGGTCTGTGCATTGCGTGAGATTTCTTTGTCAGAGCTTAGTTCTGAAAGCAAAATGTTGAGGTTCATGTGAGGGCAGCTGTGCATAAATCAGGTATTTGCTAATTACAGCTTTACAAGGCAACATGCTGGTATGTTGGGCAGTTTTCCTCACCTGATGGTACCTGATGCTGTTTCTCAGAGATCTGCAGATCCATGTGCTGAAAGCATTGCTGTGTCCTGCTCAGTGAAGAGCTTTGGGAACTGCATTTCAAAGAATTTAGGACATAAAGTAGCTGGCAGGCATGGGCTGGCAGTGGTAATGCTCAGCTGTTGGGTTTGTTCTGGTTTATATGGAAGATGAGGCTGCTGCTACAGACCTTGCTCAGTCCTGCTGCAGATGTGGGCACGATTAATTGGTGCATTTCTCTTCTGCTGGAGATGCACGAGTAGCCCAGCCCCTGGCCAGGGCAGAGCTGAGTTAATGAGCATTTTTTAATGAACAATGACTTGTGACTTTTGATGGGGGGTGGAAGGAGGCTGTAAGAATAGTGCTGTTGCTTTTATAAAAGGCACAGAACTCCACAGGATTGCCTTTCTTCAGACTTACAGTGTTTGTATTAATAATTTTTAAGTGTAGTTTTCTGGATCAGACTTTTTATTAGTGCTTAAAAATCCATATTAGCTCAATTACCTTTTTTTTCCATATTCATTCTCTAATAAGGGCCTTGTTCTTACGAGTGGTTTGTGCAGTAGGAGTTTGGTAGATTGATATGCACATATTTATTCCTTTGGAAATTGATGACTAAAGGACTTCCAATTTCAGTATTTTTTGTTGAATTCCAGCCTGAGTTCAGGCTAACCCTGAAATTCATCCTTTTCCACACAGAGGATTTCCCACTGGCCCAGTATTGATATTCTCACCTTCCTCCCAGTGACTCCAGTATAAACCTGACTGATCAATTGGGATATTTGAGGCAAGATTGTTCAGACTGTGTCTGCAGCTGCTGTTGGACATAGCAGCAGTGCCAAACCTTCTGGGGAGAAAAAAAGATCATTTTTCTGTGACAATGATGCAGAATCAAGTGAAAGGTGCTCCTTAAGAAGTATTTTAGTGGAAGGGGACATCAGAGAAGAGGAGATTGGATTGAATATGGGATCATCAGCTAAACTGAGTCTTTTGGGGAGAGTTCTTTCTGTAAAGCCTTTAGAGAAACTGCTAAAATTGAGGGTTTTATGCAGAAGGTGGACACAGCTGGTTCTGGCTTGTCCCAGTGCAGGAGCTCTCATTAGAGTAGCAATCCTGAAGGCCTGTTTGTATTTTGTTTAATGATAATGAAAATTTAACCATAGGCAGCTTTTAAAAGCAGTGAGTTTTAAAGTCTTAATGTGAAATGCACTTAAAAGATGTTCCATTAGTGCTGAGGTGAGGCAGGGAAATCTGTCTCATTCCATGACAAAAATAGCTCCAGTGGTGAGACCAGGAGTGTGACCAGAGGAATCAGTTGCCAGGGGATTAGCAGGAGTTGTGAACTTGCAGCTCATCAGTTTATTGGGGTAATTGCTCATATGCACAGCTTTGCCTTATAATAAGCAAGAAATAATTACTTTTCAATAAAAATATTCTGCCTTGCATTCACCATTAGGGAGCTTCCTGGAGCTCATCTCATTGTTTTCCTAATGAAGCTTCTTCCTCTGCTCTTGCCTCATCATTTTATTATATCCTGATCTGGAATTCTTGCTCTTGCACACAAATGATGATATTCAAATACCAGCATTTTCTTTCAGAGTATTCTAGCAGGTTTTCCATTCACTTAGTTACCAGAACTGTTTGTTCTTTATTGGTTTGTAGGGTATTTGTATGGGATATTCAGATTCTTGTTCACCATGTAACGCCTTTCTTGTAATATTTTACTGCCTTAATTATTACAGTCGTAGAATCTTGCCTATGGAACTACTAGCAAAGCACATTGGGGCACTCAGAAGTACATCACCTTCAGGCCTGAGTAACGTGGCTGAGTTAGCCTAGAGTAAAAGGAGCATCATCTTACCTGTGCATAAACCAGGTGCTGTTTGGAATGGTGGTTGGGTTCAGAAGATCCCATTCAAGGGATTTAAAAGGTGGTTTGCCTTTGGTAGGATGCCAGACTTGATGCTGGGGTTTCATTTAACTGCGAGGTTATTTTCTCTCAGAGGAAGGAGTTCTTCCATGTTTGGGAGTAGAGATGTATCTGACTGACTGATGGCTGCAGCCTGTTCAAGCATCCATGTTTTAGCTGCTTCCTGAAACTTCTGTGTAACAGAAAAACAGATTATTAGATAAGAGAATACTCAGTGTGTCTGTGTAGTGTTTATATTTAATTTGCTGATTTGCTTATAGAAATGTAAACCATGCTGAGAAATTTTGATGGCAATGTTGTCTTGAAGTATCTCCTTAATTTTTCATCTGAAAATGGAATGTGACAGTGTCTGCAAGCATAACATAAACCATAACACACACAGGTATGGGATCCTTTGTCCTTTGGTTCTCTGGTTCGTGGGGGGTTGCCAGGGTCATGTCTTGGGGAAGAAACAGATCTTAATGAGCATGGTCAATGCTAAAAATAAAGGTTGGGAGTTCATGAAGGCCTTGGCTTTTGAAGTAAGGTAATACTGGCAAATGCCATTCGGAGGCTCTCCTCTCTGTTAGGAGCACAGCAGCTCACTCAAAAGGGCAGATATGAACCACCTGCCTGCAGAGACAGGTACAGGGATGTGCACAGAGAGGATGTTTGGGTTACTATTTCCTTTGATGAAGAGAAAGGGGTGATCTGTGCCAGTGTGTGGGCAGCACAGGGAGTACAGGTATAACTGGCGCCATGGTACGAGCTGTGCTGGAGATGGAGCACAAACTGCTCATAAAGCTTCTTATTTCACAAAAGATATTTTTAATACTTCTGTAATTAACCTTTCTTTTGGTATCCATTCTATTTTCCATTTTCTGACCTTTAGTTTCTGAAAGTGAGAGCTCTTAAAGCAGAGCTGCTCTCCCTCACCTGTGACAACGGGAAGCTGCAGGATGCAAAGAGAGAAGTGGCTGGTACTCATCTTTTGGAGGCAATTTGCTTGAAAGAATCAGACGTGGATTTTCAAGAGGAAGGGCTATTTGCCTGGTAGCAGCAGGCAAAGAGCTCTTTGCTGGAGCATTAAATTTCCTTGGGTCAGAGGGCCAGATATGGGGCTGGGGTGTTCTTGGATGGCTGCCACATTCCCTGTTGTCAACACAGCAAATAGCACAGGGATGCTGAAAATTTTAGGAAAAAAGGATGGGCATTTTTTTCCAGTGAACTGTTCGCAAGGTGAGGGGGGGGGAAAATCAAGCAAAAGCTAAATTGGATTGTCAAAGCTGCAAGTCATTATTTGAAGATTATAAAATCAGCAGGAGTCCCATAGGAGTTAGGCAGCAGAGCTGTGGTGGTGGGAAACAGCCCAACTCTCTGCTTGGAATGTGATTATGGCAAGAGACACATACACATTTCCCTAGATTTCTGAAGTTCTTTGCAGAAGCAGTGGGGGCTTGTGAGCCAGGTAGGTATCTGGTAAATCAGAGGAAGTGAAACCACACCTCTGTCTCCAGAAGCCTTTTGCCTCTGTCTGGGGAGCAGCACGTTTTTAATCCTGCTAGGTAATCACATCATTTTGCCATATGATGTGGGGATGTTGTCCTGAGCAAGGTGCCACCCTGAAGAGTCATCGGAAGAAATAATTGCAGGCCATAAAATAATCAGCCTCCTTCCATTTGCTGAGCTTGGGTCGACAAGAGCTTCCTAATGCACAGAAAGACACTTCCAAGTGCTTTCAGATGTCAGCACCTAGGAAAGGAGTGGGGTGTAAATGGAGGCTTGAGCTGAAGCTTTGATGTGGATTGGGTTTGCAGGGCAAGGGTTTGGTAGTGGGGGGATGCAGGAGCTGCTTTAAAACTTCCCCCATTCCTGATGGAGCCAATGCCAGCTGGCTCCAGGACGGACACACTGCTGGAACAACGGATTTAAGAAGGGGGAAAAACCTGCACAGCTGCAGCTGGAGAGAGGAGTGAGAATATGTGAGAGGAACAGCTCTGCACAAACCCCCAGGGCACTGCAGAAGGAGGGGGAGAAGGTGCTCCAGGCACTGGAGCAAAGATTCCCATGCAGCCCATGGGGAAGAGCATGGTGAGGCAGCTGTGTCCGTCTCCCTGTGCTGTGGAGGTGGAGAAAGTCAGGAGTGAAGTTGAGCCTAGGAAGAAGGGAGGGGTGGAAGGAAGGGCTTTTAAGATTTGGTTTTGTTTCTAATTACCCTATTCTGATTGGATTGGTAATAAATTAAACTAATTTCCCTGAGTCTGTTTTGCCCATGACAGTAGTTGGTGAGTGATATCTCCCTTTCCTTTTTCTGACCCTGGGTTTTTTCTTCCCTGTCCTGCTGATGAAGGGAATGACGGAGCAGCTTTGGGGGCACCTGGTGCCCAGCCAGGGTCAGACCACCACAGTATGGTTCCCATCTCAGGATTACAGGGGCTTCATGTTTAATTCATATCTTTCTGAATTTGTATTCCATGGTAAAAATACCAAGAATGGTTTGAAGAGCTATGGTGAGGCAGCTTAAATTAAGAGAATAAAAACCTCACTGCAAGCTGTGAGGAATATTTCAGCTGGAGACAATTTGATGTTTATAGCAAGTTACCTGTTTTTGTCCAACTGCAAACATACTCTGATGAGAACACGGTTTTGCTTTGCTCCCCTGGGCAGGTCTCGCCTTAAGCTGAACTGGGGCTTGTGTTGGTCACCAGGTAATAAAGGGAATGAGGTATCTGCTTCATGACCCGCTGGTCTGGCAGGATGAAGTTTCCTTGCCTCTTGAATCTTTGGAGATTTTCTACCCTTGTTGTGTGACTGTCTTGCCCTGGGGTTGATCCCTTGCTTAGCAGAACTGACAAATTTCCTTTCTCCACAGGGGACACTACACAGAAAATGAGATCTGCACAGTATCCTACCCCAGCAGAATTGGATGCTTATGCTAAGAAGGTCGCCAACAATCCACTGACTATAAAAATCTTTCCAAACAGCGTCAAGGTTCCCCAGAGGAAACACATACGCCGTACTGTGAACGGACTCGATACTTCGGGCCAGAGGTACAGCCCCTACCCATCTCAGGCCACCACGAAAACGGGCCTGCTGGCCATAGTGAAATCCCCAGCGAAAGGAATCATCAAGGACTTTGACGGGACGCGCGCGCGCCTGCTGCCGGAGGCGATGATGAACCCCCCCTCCACGCCGTACGTTGCACCAAGCACTTTATCCCACCCGCAGGCGCTCGCTCGCCAGCAGGCTCTCCAGCATGCACAGACTTTGCCGCACCCCCAGAGCATCCCGCAGCACCCTCAGGGTATTCCACAGCCACCCAGCTTACCGCACCCTCAGGGGATCCCGCAGGCGCTGCCGCACCCGCAGAACATGCAGCAGCCGCAGGGCTTGCAGCACCCTCAGACCATGGCACACCAGACCCTGCAGCACCCCCCGAATCCGCTGCTGCAGCCGGGTTTACATGGAGGCAGAAAGATGCCGGATGCAGACGCGCCGCCGAATGTGACCGTGTCTACCTCAACCATTCCCCTCTCTATGGCTGCCACCCTGCAGCAGAACCAGCCACCGGACCTGAGCAGCATTGTGCACCAGATTAACCAGTTCTGCCAGGCCAGAGCTGGCATTAGCACTACCTCAGTGTGTGAGGGACAGATTGCAAACCCCAGCCCTATAAGTCGCAACCTGCTTATCAATGCAAGTACCAGGGTATCTACTCACAATGTCCCTACACCCATGCCTTCCTGTGTAGTAAACCCTGTCGACCATGCTGCTGCTGCTATTCCTCCTGCCTCTGTTAATGTGCCCATGGTCAATATTAACAGGGTGCCACCTGCCTACCAGAACGAAATCAAATCGGTTGCGTGGAACCAGCACCAGCTTGCACATCTGCAGCAAATGTGTGGGGATGCTGCTGGGCCTGCTGGACTCGCAGGGAAGCACCCTCAGAGAGAGATTGCAGGGCAGAATTTCCCTGGCAAAACCTCCAACTACCCTCAAGAACTGTGCATGGGCCAGTCCTTCAGCTTGAAGCCCCCCATCGAGAAGCCTACGCCTTCTCCGCCTGTGAATGGGTTGCAGGGACCTTTGCCATATACCAATGGGCACTATTTCCAGCCCCTCTGGAATAACATTCTGCCCACGCCCAACAGTGACAGCTCTGGGTCCCAGGACCTCGCCATGCCTTTCCACGGGGGACAGCCAGCGGGAGCGCCGCTGGATTGTGCAGGAGGAACTCATTACAGAGCTGGAGCTGGCCCATCCAGCCAGAATAATGTGATGCAGACCATGGATTACCTAAGTGGGGACTTCCAGCAGTCCTGCTTCCGAGACCAGAGCATGGCCGTGCTGGGAAAAGTCCATCGGCCTCCCATGAACCGAGCACCTGAACCAACTGATAGTCGAAATCTTCATATTCAACACCCAGGGTATAGATAGGCTGCAGTCACTTTCACAGACAAAAAAAAAAAAAAATTATAGGTTTTAGTCTTAATTTTAATTAATAAGCAAGGCGTTTTTAACTTGCAAACTTGTGTGATCATTATAGTACCCATTGGAAGAAGACATACTGTATATTTAAAGAGCTTTGCTTACATGTTATCTCTCTCCTTTATGCATCAAATATTCAACATGCCTTTTGTGTCAAAGAATTTCATTACACTACTTCACTCCACAGCTGTTTCCTCGCCGCAGAGTCCCCCTTTGTGCAGCTTTTTTTTTTTGGCCTTCTGCTGAGCAGCTCCTCGCTGGACTGAGGTTGAGTTGCTGCAGGGTTTCGCAGCCACATCTGTTCTCCAGCTCTGGCGAGAGCGAGGTAGCGTAGCTGCTTCCATTTCCATCTCAATTTCCTCACAAGATTAAGAGCAACAGAATTTTGTCAGGGAGTAGGGCTTATTTTCAACTCGAAAGCCCATTTCATTAATGCATTAAACATTGACCATTTGCACTGTCTAGAGGCCTGTGTAATTGAAAAAGAGCCTACATTTGGAAAGAGCCAGCTAGGGGTATGTATTTAGGCTTTAATAGAGGGAGAAGCTTTTCAGCTGTTTCTTGCCCACGTTTATAATTTAGATTTTGTCCAAAGTCAAAAGTCTCTGGCAGATTTTTCTGACACTTTCTGTTTTCTGGACAGGGTATGGAGGAGGGGAAGAGCAGGTTTGGGATGAAGGCAGCCACAGGGACCTGCCTTTCTTCATGTTCCCTCTCCCCACTGCCCTTCCATCAGCCTCAAAGCTCACATTGTCTGAATCCCTCGCTGCTAGGAGTCTGTCCAGCCTCATGTGAAGGGAATCCAGACCCAATGACAACTCCAAAAAGGGTTCAGCCACTTCTCTGGTAGTTGGAATTACTGTCAGGGTGAGGAGATGTAGCTCAGCCCATCCCCAGTGCAGTGAGCACGGTCCCAGTGTGGGATGGGAGCTGGTTGGTCTGAATCAAAGCTCCTCTCACAAGCCACTGTGGGATTGACAGTCCCCTGTTCCTCTCCATCAAAACACCCCAGTGGATTTAATGGAACAATTCTTCTCCCTGGGAATTAGTGAAGCTATTTATAACATCCCTTTTTCCCAGGGTCTCGGTGCCTAACTCCTTCTGTTCCTTCCCCACGTCACTTCAGCAGCCAGTTGAGTCAGTGACTGTAGGACACTAACTACTGGGTAACCTCAGCATCTTGTTCTCCTCAGTGTACCAAAACATCCCTTTGTTTTCTAACAGCCGAATTTATTGTAAGTAGAAAATTCCTCATCTCTTTTAACGAGACTAATACTTGAACATAATGATCACAATCAAGTTTGGAAATTAAAAAAAAAAAAAGAAGAAAAATTAAAAAAATAAATGCATTGATTTCTTTCTATGTACACTGGCTAAAAAATATTGCTCTACACTGTAACTTTTAAGTGTAATATTTCTGTATGAATGTCGCCTGGTAGTGTGGGTTTGAGTAGCATTGTGTATGGGTGAACCCACTGGCCTCTGCCATCCACTGGCCTCCCTCACAGCCCTTGGAAAAACAAAGCCTTAAGTATTTGCTCCTTGAACTTTCCTTAATGAGCATGGTTTAAAAAAATCTTAAAGACATCATACAAAATTTAAAAAAATAACAAAAAAAATAAAATAAAAAAAAAGTTTTGAAGTGACGTCATAGTTGGCTAGAGATTCTTAAAAGTTTTTCGTAAATGGGAAAATTAGAAAACATTTATTTGTATTTTTTTAATTTAGAATGTGTAGTCCTGGGCTGTAACAAATATTTAGGTTTCAAAGCTTAGCAGAGTACGTTTCTGACTCCTTGCATAAGTTAGTACACTTATATCATGTCATTATTTAAATTCTTTTAAGTGTACTATAACCCGTTCTTTAGTGGTAACTCCTGAGCAAAGTTAAGCAATTTGACTAAAGACAGATTAAATTATGTGTTGGCTTGTGTTGCCTTATATTTAAAAAAAGGAAAAATTGCCTGATTGTGTTATGCCAAATGATAGCAACATGAAGTCCTAATTTATTGTTTATAATCGTATTCCTGCAGTCTTTGTGAAAACTGGTAAATATACATCTATGAAAGAACGAAAATCCTGAGGCTTTTCATGCAATATTTTTCTGAATCCATTCTGTTGGAGCCAGAGTTCGAGTCTGAAGCTGCTTCCCCTACAGTCACCCCATCGTCTTCCCCATCCCAAACCCAACCCCAGCGAGGGCTGTGCTCTGACCTCACCCCTCCCTGCCCCGTCAGTCACTGTAAGGTGTTCTGCTACCTGAATCTGTTCCTTTTTACTGAATAAAACCTTGGCCTCTCCTCTGTTCCCTAGCCTGCTCCAAATCTTAACCCAGACTGTTACTAAAAGCTAATTTTTAACTCCTGCTCTTCTCCTGAGAGCCTGAGCAGAGTCCTGTGCTGTGGTGGTGGTTGCCTGGGAGGTGTTTGGTGGTGTTGGCAGCACGCTGTGAGTTTTTGGAGACTGTTCTGCACAGGTACAGCCACGACCTCCGAGGCTTTGCCCCGGTACAGCAGGACCGGGAAGCAAAAATCCTGCTGAGACTCATCCAGGTGGGACATTGCTTGAAAAAATAAGAATCATTTTACTATTAAAATATACTGAAACCTTTCCTTTTGGTCTGGGAGTGAGATTTTTCTTTGAACCAACCCTTTTCACCTCTGCAGCGGCCCTGTTGTGATGGGCTCTCCATCCTTTCCCTGCTCACCCCTAAAGAGAAACACTGTCCTGCCTCATTCCCAGGTGGGATTTTGGGAGCAAAGGTTGGTGTAGGTGCCCAGGGTGGGGGTCTGGCTGTGGCACTGTCACCAGGGGGAGGAAGGGAAGAGCCCTGTCGTGCTTTGTGTGGTAGGAGCTGTGCCCTGCTCTCCTGGAAATACGGAAGAACCTGTGGTTTTTCTGCCTGCTGCAGAATTAATTGGAACCAAAAGGCCAGGACTGTTCCTTCCTCTTGGGCTCTCCCAGGAGCCCCCTGTGGGTGGTCACCAACCTTTGGATCTCACACTGCTGCTCCTCTTGCCTTTCTGTCCATCTGTCCATCCATGGGTCAGTGCTTTCCGCACCTCTGACTCCAGCACAAGGCTCTGCTCCCTGCTGGATCTTGGGTGCCTGCTCTGCTCCTTGAGGAATGAGTGAAGCTCAGTTGTTTCCTGAGCTCCTCACCCTCCCTCAGCAGCAGCATCCTCCTCATCCCCACACCACTTCAGAATCTCGAGGTGAACGTTAGGAAGATCCTGGGAAGGATAAACGTGAGTGTGATGTGAACCCTTCCACAGGGAATCTGTGTCCTGTGTTTGGAGCAGAAGCTTTGCAGCTGTTCAGCCACAAGTCCAGTTTGTTACAGCCCAAAATGAACATTCTATAAAAGACACTGGTGAGTTTCCTTTAAGCTTTCCGTGTCAGATGTCTCTGGGGGCCTCGGCTGCTCCCGTGGATACCAAACAGAGCTGTTTACTGGGGATCACTGGGGAGGGAACTGGGAATTGCTGCTGTATTTCATTAAACCACAAGGCTGATTATAAAGGCTGCTGCTTCTGTGCTACGGGTACCAATTAGAATTTTCTTCGTTACTATTTTGTCCACAGGAAAAATAAAAAAGAGACCTGGTCCCTCTGCCCCTTCTGCTGGTTTTATGCAGTGTGAGTGTGTGGGGCTTGTGGTTGTCCTAGAGGGAATTTGTGGAAGGGTCTCCATGGGTTTCTGGGATGGGAATGTATCAGGCAGAATCCGGCTGCTGCTCCAGTAAGATGGAAGGTTTGGGAAAACAGAGGAAGAATCTCAGAGAAAAGGGTGCTGAAATAATGGTTAAAATTAGGAGGAGGAGTTGAGGAGGGGGTTTGAGTCCTGCCAAAATTTTGAAGGGAATTTTTAACGTTTGTGGTCACCTTCTGGAAGATGAGACCTGACAGGGTTTCCTCCCCTCTCTCAGGATTGTGCATCTCATTTAATCTTTGCTTCCATCTCTCGGAAGGACAAAACTCCAACCCCATCTCCTGTGCTCACTGCAAACCTGTGTCAAAATCCCTCTTTCCTACTGTTCCCACTATTCCCCAACTACTATGGACATTCGGTTCCCACATGGTTTTCCTGGAATTTGGGCTAAACCAGGCAGCTAAGCCTGGCTGAGCTTAGGCAGGAAGAGCTGTTTGCCCACAGGCACCGCTGCATCCTTCTCCAGCATCCGGAAATTCCAACAGCAGTCACTCCGTAAATCAGAGCTTCAGGATCTTCTTCTCCTTTGACTCACAGCTTCTTTGGCATCTGCTTTCTTCATCCTTCTCCCCAACAGGAACAATCTCTTCTGCAAGGAGTTTTCAGGAGACTTTCTCATCCTCTCTGCAGCCAGTTGGACCTGGAGCAAGGATCTGGTGGAAAAAGATCCAGCAGGGCCTTGGTGTGAGCAGCTGCTGCCTCCACCGAGGAATCACCTGCAGCTACAGCTAAGCTGAGGGCTTTGAGTAAAATCCAGCATTTTAAAACTTCTCCTTTGGGGCCAAATAGGTTTTTCTTCCAAAGATTTTGACCCAAGGTAGGCAACACCCAGATGTTCTCTGCAAACTCCAGCGGCTCTGGCAGCTTGTGATGTTTGGAGAGGAGCAACACTGGGGATGCTGCAAAAATTCAGAGCTGAAAAAAATCCTGCTCCATGTGAGGTCCTGGAGAGTCCAGAGGGTGGGGGAGCCAAAGGAAAGGGGCACATTGTGCTCAGCTGCTGGAGGAGCACACGTTGGACAACTTCCAGCAAGAGCCGCCTTTCGGATGCTCCTCAACGTTCAACAGAGCCAAATTACAGTAAAATTACTGGAGTGTTTTATCTGCTTAGTTTAAGTTAATTTCAAAGCCATTGGGTACAGGCTGTTGATTCTGCTGGGGTGGCTGCAAGCCTGAGAGATGTACCAACAGTGAAGTGAAATTGCACAAAAATCTGCTGTGAAGTCCTGTCAGCTTTCACTGCCCTCAAACCCCTCAAAATTTTGGGGACAAATGGGGAGGGAAGGGGCCCAGATGGGTCTTTAATAAAGGATGTGCAAAGCAAATTTTTTTCACATTTTTCTCCCTATCCAATATCAATGTCTGGTTTCATTGTCTTGGAGAAGAAGCATCAAGAATCAGCTCAGTTTGAGGCTCTGTGGTGTGAGCAGATGGTTTTACCAAAAATCCTCCCTGTCTACAATCACAGAGGTTAAAAAGATTTGGGGGTTATTTAGGGCATCTCCACTCTGGTGGGGGTCTTACACAGGCAAAGGGCCCTCCAGGTGGAGTCTCCCTCGATTTTTTGGATATTTAATAAGATTTTCCTCTCCTGAGCATCTTCTGAAAGCTCCTTCCAGTGTCCCAGCAATGTTGGGACAAAGGAGCAGGGAGTGAGCTGGCAGCACAAACCTTCGGCACAAACCCTCAAACCAACAAGTTGCCAGGAAGTTTATTTTTAAACTTGATATTTGAGGCTAAATTTAGTAGAAAAAATCGATTTGTTTCCCTCTCCTCCGTGAGCATTGAGAGCATCTCCCCCCTCCTGCTCCTCTGCAGCCCCAGCCCTGGCAAGGAATCGCTGCCACGTTCCCTGGGAACGCTGAAGGTTAAGAGGTGCTCCAAGATCCGGCTGACATTTCCAGATGAATGTGCCCAGGTAAACGGAGCTGGAGTGCAGCATCCAATAACACATCCCATAAACAGGGCTCGAAAGGGGCAGGAAAAGGGGGAAAATCAACCCAAGCAGGGAAAGCAGAGTTGCCTGAGGTGGGGACAGAGACAACTCCAAGCTCCCAGGGTTTTTTTTTCTCCTCCTTTGCTTCTCTGAGCTCATCCAGGAGCTGCTGCCCAGGCTTCCTCCGGCACAGCTTCCCACTTTTAGCTTATAAATTATATATGGATTTTGATTTGATTTGATTTCTTTTAAACTGATTGGAACAAAGAGCTACCAACACCCTGTGTGTGGCCTGGTCAGAGGGACAGCTCTGTCCCTGTACTCTGTGTGTGTATGGGGAGTGTATATATATACACACAAATAAAAATATAGAAATAATATGTACGTAANATGTATATTTAATACAAATTATAACAATTTGTTAATGTAATAATTATAATGATTAGAATAATAATAATGATTATTATAATTGTTATTCATTAATATAAATTATAAGGCTATAAATGTCTATTAACACCTTCCCCTGCCCTCGGTCCCCACGCGGCGGCGCCACCGAGCCGAGCACCGGGCGGGGAAGGGGACACGGGGACACGGGGACGGGCTGGAACCGGGCACCGGGACGGGCGGGAACCGGGCACCAGTGCGGCCAGCACGGGTCACCAGCATGGGCTGGCACTGGACATTAACACACGGGTGGCACTGGGCACCAGTGCAGGCTGATACTGGGCACCAGTATGGGCTGGCAATAGCCTGGCAATAGTCGCCAGTTTGGGCAAGCACTGGCACCAGTACAGTCTGGCACTGGGCAGCATTATGGGCTAATCTGGGTCACCAGTATGGGCTGGAACTGCCACCATTGTGGGCTGGCACTGGGCACCAGTACAGGCTTGATACTGGGAACACCAGGCACCAGTATGGGCAGAGCTGTTCTGTCATGAGGGGCCGGCATCAGAAATCAGAATGGGGCTGGCGCTTGGCACCAGGATGGGGTGACACTGGGTGCCAGTGTGGACACCAGCACAGGCTGGTGTCAGAAACCAGTTTGGTGGCCTGATACAGGCTGGCACTGGGCACCAGTATGGACCAGTATTTTGCTCCACTGCAGGAGTGGCCCTGGGCACCAGTCCAGGCTGGCACTGGGCAGTGCTGTGGGCCCATAATGGGCACCAGTTTGGGCAGGAACTGGGCACCGATATAGGCTGGTACTGGGTACCAGCAAGGGCAGGAACATTGCCCAGCTCCCCAGGAGCTGCCACACCGGCCTGGGACCTGCTCAGGGGGACATTCCTGGGGGGACAAAACGGGGTATGGGGACACCCCCGGCAGTGCTGCCCCCCCAGCCCAGCCAGGGCCGCAGGGTGCAGCTAATTAGGGGCTGATTGCATTAAACCGGAGCAGCACTAATGCAATTGTGGGATTATCCTGCAGAGACAGCGACCCCCCCCAATTGCTGCCGGGGTGACCGGGGTGGGTGGTCAGACACACGGACCTGGGGCCTGGTCCAGCCCGACCCCCCTTCAGTCTGCCCTAGTGCCCCCCACCATCGCCCACCCCGTTTGCTCTGGATCCCGCCCTCCCCCGGGGCGTTAATTAGCCCAGCGCTAATGAGGGCTGATGGGACAGAGGGGGGGCCTGCAGGGAAACAGCCCCTCGGGGCTGGCGACCCCCCCAGCCCGGCACATCCCACTGCTGCCGGTGATTACCGAATTAACCGGCTCCATCTGAGCCCGTCTGCTGCCGGGATGTGGGTCAGGGATTACCCCTCTCCGTGCCCCCCAGCCCAGTCCCGGCTCTCCCTGTCCCCAGCACCCACAGCTGCACCCAGGAGCATCCCCCGGCCCTCGGGGCTGGCGATTCAGGCTGAGGAAGGAGGTTCAGGCGGCCGTAATAAATACAAGAAAAGTTTATTGAAAAGAAAAAGATGTGGGGAGGGGGCAGCAGCCCCAGCCCGGGGTAATAAATAACAACCTGGGGAGCACCAGTTTACAAAGTATGGCTCTGGTCAGTGGGGTCCTGCAGGGTCCCCAGCGAGGCTGGCGGGGGCTGCTGGGCACCTCGGGGAGGGGCTTAGGGGGCCCAGCCCCCTGGCACCCCCGGGCAATGGAGAAGGGGCTGCCCCAGGGGGACAGTGCCAGCCCCAGGAGGGGTGTGGGAGCAGCCCCATCCCTGCGTGTCCTGAGAGCCACCACGGCGCCCCGGCAGCGTCCCCAAGGCAGGGACAGCGGCTGCAGGGGCTCAGCACCACCTGGGGCACCCCTGGGCGGGCACCCCAGTCACATCCTGGCCCCCTCCGGGGCTCAGGCCAGGATCTTCTGAGGGATCTCCACCGAGGCTTTGATGAAGATGGCGTTGTCCCGCACGTAGTTCCGTTTCCTGATGTCCTCGTGGGAGATGAACTTGGGGTAGCCGAAACCCAGGGTGCTCTCATCCAGGGAGCTGCGCGAGGCTCCCGGCTTCTGGAAGTTTTTCCAGTTGGGGTCAGGGTGGAAGGTCTCAGTGATGTGCTGGGGCTTGGAGAGCGAGGGGTCACTCTGGTCCAGCAAGGAGAAGGTGACACGGTAGGAGAAGGGCCACTCCAGCAGGTTGTCATACTCGCCCGGCAGCACGCGGATGTAGACGGAGAGGTGGCTGCTCTCCCCGCTGCCGTTGCCATTGAGGAAAGCCGACACCTGGAGCTTGTAGCCGTACTTGTGGGTGTAGAACGGGGGGCTGAAGAACTCGTAGTTGCTGCGGGCTTTGGCCTCCTGCAGCTTGCGGGCGTAGTCGGCGATTTTCCAGATGAGGATCCCGTCGCTGCTCACTGACAGCTCCTCCATGTCCCGACGCAGCTCCAGGATCTCCTGCCGCTGCCGGCTCACCAGGGCACACACCATGCCCAGGTGGGTCTTGGTGCTCTCCTCCAGGTGCCGGCCCATGGCCAGCTTGGGGCACTGTGGGGACAACAGGAACATCAGCAGGAGGGTTCCAGGGACAGCATGGGGACAGGAGAGAAGGCACCGTGGGGATAACGCGGAGATGTCACCGGAGCATGGGGGTACTAGAGCAGGATGGCACAGGGATGTCATGGGGACACAAGGATGGCATGGGGACACTTGGGTGGCAAACACAGGGGTGAGGCCATGGAGCCACATGGATGGGACTGAGCAGAAGGGATGGGACAGACGTCAGGGCAGGAGCGGTGTGGGGGTGTTGTGGGGCACAGGTGTGACATGGTAGGGACAGCACCCCATGCCCACGGATGCCAGGGCAGGCTGGTCACAAGGACAACACTCACCCGGTGCTTGCAGCCAGCTTCCTTGAAGGGGCACAGCAGCATGGCAGTGCTGCAGCTCTCCTTGAGGTGGGTGGGCACATCCTCCCGGGCAATGCTGGCTGTCCCACACTGGTTGGGGCACGGCACAGGGTACCGGGGACACTGGTACTGGTGGTTCTGGGGAGGGAGAGAGGCTGTCAGCTGGGGCTGGGAGCTGGCAGGGTGAGGGTCCCCATGGGCTCCATCTCACCTGGATGGTGTCAAAGACAAACTCCTTGGAGCAGTAGGTGCAGGGCTGGGTGCGCTTGGGGCACTCGGACAGGGCGTGCTGGGACAGCAAGCGCCGCATCATGCGGGCCCCACACTTGTTCTCACAGTACACACTCTCCTGGGGACACGTGCCCTGGTGGCCCTGGGGACCACAACAGTGTCGTCACCCTCTGGCTGCCCTCACCAGCCAGCCCTGACAGAGATGGTGCCCCCACAGCCAGAGGCCACAATGAGCGGGAGCCCAAATGCCCACATCCCCCCCAAGGCTGTCCCCACCATGGTGTGTCTCCCAGTGTCCCCATCCAGGCCCTGTCCCCATACCCAGGCCGTGTCCCCACGGTGCCCTGCAGTCCATTGGGGTGTCCACACATCCCAGCTACACCCCATGGCACCCTGGCCAGCTCTGTCCTCCCCAGTGTCCCCCCCCACTGCCCACCTCGAAGGCCTCCCCAGTGAAGTCACTGGCGCAGAACTCGCACTTGACCCTGCGCTTGGGGCAGCCGTGCTGCACGTGCTCGGGGAGGTCACGGCGGCTCAGTTTGGCGCTGCACCGGTTGGGGCACGAGATCACGTTGAAGCCACAGGTGCCGAGGTGGGCCTGGGGGACACAGGGATGGTGATGCAAGGCCACGGGGTACAATTTCCCCCCTCCATCCTCTCAGATCCTACCTGGAGGTGCTTGATGAGCCCGCTCCAGCGGCAGCCCTCCTCGCTGTGGATGCAGCGGATGGCCAGGCTCAGCACCTGCGCCTCCAGCTCGGGATCAGGGTAGATCTGGAGGGACAGCAGTGGGGGATCAGCATCCTGCACTGGGCTCTGGGGGCACACAGCCCCCAGCATAGCCTGGCTGGGAGCCTTGGGCACACTGCCCAGGGCCGGATCCCCCCCGGGCACACCAACAAGCTCCCTTTGTTGGGAGCGAGTTTCCGCTCCCCGGCCCCGGGGCACAAAGGGCTCTTGCTTCCGCCCGGGCGCCCGTGCCAGGCTGGCGTGGCTGTGCCAGGCGCTGTGCAGAGCCTGGGGACGGCCCCTTGGTGGGGATGTCCCCTTGGAGCAGGGTACCTATCCGTGTGCCAGGCTCACCTTGGCGTAGTCCAGGGGCAGCTGGTCCTCTGGACACTTGAAGACGCCTTCACTGCAAGACACAGAAGGCTCGGGATCACTCGGGGCTGGGGAGTGGCACATCACCAGCGACACAGCCACGATGTCCCACTGGGTCCCCGCCATCCCACCCCACGACAGTGGCGCTGTCCCTGCACTGCTGAGCGCTCACCCCGTACCAAATCCAGCCGCCACCCTGGGGGAGCCATGGCTCTAATCCTGCTCCATCTGTCTGAGCTGGGAAATGCCCCCGCCAGACACCCCCCCACCCCCAGCCGGGCACGGCGGCCGCGGTCCCCAGGGGCCCGGGCCAGCCGCTGTGAGAGTGGCACCATCTGGAGCCCCGGCAGCCCCTTGCCCATCCCGTCCCTGGGATTAAGGAGGGTGCCGGCAGGGGCCAGGGCGTCCCCAGCCCCAGGTGCTGGGCCCCAGGGGAGGTGGGGGAGGGCAACAGCTGGGCGCCAGATGTGCAGCCCTGATGTGTGGCCCTGGGGCTCCTGCTCCACAGGAAATGGCCCCAGCAGCCACCATGGTGAGGCAGGACAGGGACAGGAAGCTTCCCTGGAGGGGTCCCCATCCTGCTGGGCCCCCAGGATGGGGTGGTCCTCCCAAGAGCTGTCCCCGAGGTGGGAAGGGCTCTGCTCAGCCCTAACCTGCAGGGGAGCAGCATGAAGTGGAGACAGGGGCCCAGCCAAAGAGGCAGCCTGGCCTGTGACAAGGCTGGCCAGGAATCACCACCACCTCTGGTCCACACACCACTGTGCCCAGGGGTAGGGGAGGGTGCCCATGCACTATTCCCGATGGACACTGGGGTGGGAGACCACAGGTGCTGCCTACAGAGACATGGAGCAGGGACACAAAGGGAGCCTGTGGCTCTGGTGTCTTTGCAGTGACACTGGACAAGGCTGTCCCGCCTGGACAGCCCTTGTGCCACCTAATCACTGCATGCCCTTGGCAGACACCGGTGTGGCCTCGACCAGAGCTGCCAAGCGGATGTGAGATGCCGGGACAAAGTCAGCAGTGCCACCAGGCACGTGCCAACCTGGGCCGCCCAGCCACAGCACGGTCATGTCCCCTGTGGCCACCATCCCTGTGCTGAGATGGTGAACCCCAGGAACCACAGCCCTGTGGGGTGTGATCCACGTGGGGAACGGCTGCACTCAGCTCTGCCACGTGCCCACTGTGTTTGTTGCAGGTGTTTTTGTGGGAGTCATCTGGGATCCACCGAGATAAAGAGTCCTGAGACAGGGCTGGGCACCTGGCCCTTCCCGGGGAGCCCGTGGCACTGCCCCGTGGCTGGGATCACCCTGCTGCCTTTCCAGGGCTGTCAGCTGTGCCTGCACCCCGTGCACGGTGTTGGGGTGCTGGGGCTGGGGGGGAAAGTGGGACGATGACCCGAAGCCAGCGCCTAATCCCCGACAAAGCCTCCCCATTCCTCACGCTTGGCCGGGCAGGGAATGTGCTGAGGCAGCACCCGGGGGGACCGTCCTTGCCTCTGACCTTCACGGCGTGTTGGGGCACAGCAAGGTGATGGGGCAGGGAACCCCAGCATCCACCTGCACCCCCCGGCACCCCTTCCCAGCACCGCGGTGGGGCTGCATGGCTCAGCCCATGGGATCCCCAAACTGATTCGGGGCAAACGGGTTGTGCTCGGGAGGAAGAGGGGGACCCCGAGGCCATTCCCCCCGGCAGAGCGGAGGTGCCGCGGGAAGGGTGCGAGGAACGGGGGGGGACAGATGCGCTCTGACACGTGCCCCGGGGAACGCCCGGTTTCACAGAAACCGGCCCCGGTGACGGTGGTGCCCAGGAGCCGTCTCCGGGCGAAGGTCGCTCCGGCGGGGAAAGGCGGGGAAAGGCCCGGGATGACGCTTGTCACAGCCCGGAGAGTACGGGCACCCCCTCGACCTGCCCCGCGGGACCCCCGGGATAGCGCCGAGTGCGGCGGCCCTGAACCGGGGCAGCACCGGCCCCGCACGTGTGTCCCGGCTGCCGGTACCGGGTCTGGGGTCCCAAACCGCAGGGGTCGGAAGAGGCTCCGGCTCCTCGCTCCCGGCCAGCGCACATGGCCGGATCGCGCTCACCCGTGGGCGCGGGGACACCGGGGTGGCTGTACAGCTCTCCCCAAAAAACACTTCCTCCGGCGGGGCCGGGGCAGGAAGGGGTTAAGCTCGAATCTCGAAACTCACCGCTCCGGGCTTCACCCGGCCCTCCTCTTCCTCCTCCTCCTCCTCAGCGAAAGGGGCCACGGGCCGCTGCACCCGCGGGGCGGCTGTCACGGGCTGGGCGCGCCCCGCACCCCCTCCCTGCCCCGGGGCACCACCGGGCACCCCGCACCTTTCCCCGGCCCGAGGCATCCCTGGGCACGCCGCACCTTTCCCGGGGCACTCCGCGCCTTTTCCCGGGGCACTCCGGAGCCGCTCCCCGGCCCGGAGCACTCCCGCATCTTTCCCCAGGATCCCCGCACCCCAGGCACTCCGCGCCCCTTCCCGGGATATCCCGCACTCCCTCCCGGGCCCGGGGCATCCGTACACCCGTGCACCAGGCAGTCCGACACCGGCCCAGGGCACCCCGCACCCTCTCCGGGGCACCCCCGGACACCGCACCCCGGCGGACGGGGGGGTGGCGGTGGCGAGGAGCACCCGCTGCCCCGCGGGGTGCGGAACCCCGGATCGGGCGGTGCGGGGGTGCGCGACCGGAGCACCCCACGGGGGAAGGGGTGAGCGGAGTAACCGCAGGTCGGGTCGCCCGTGGGGTGATGAGGGGTCTCACCTCAGGAACTCCTGCAGGCAGGTGTCGCAGAAGCGGTGGCCGCAGGTGGAAACGCGGACGGGCTCCCGCATGGGCTTCCCGCAGAGCGGGCACAGCACCCGGCGCCGCGGCCGCTCCAGCAGCTTGTAGTNCCGCCGAACGGGGGGGGATGGAGCGGCCCCGGAGTCCCGGGGAGCATCGCACCGGGGACAGCCCCTGCAAGGGGTTTGGGGTGCAGCACAGCGGGACAGCCACCATGGGGACTTGGGGAGCAGCGCACCGGGCACAGCCCTCTGGGGGGGTTTGGTTCCCACCGCACCGGGAACAGCCACCCCAGGAGTTTGGGGAGCAGCAACATCACATCACACACGGCCCCTTCACCCACTGCAGCCTCCCCTGGCCCAGGGCTGGGCTCTGGGGGCACACACTGCGGTGTCCTCGCTGACCCAACATGCCCTCCTTGGCTCAGAGGTGTCCCAGGGGTGCCACGCTCCTGCAGGCAGCCCGAGGCCACGGCTGTGCCCCTGAGCGAGGCTGAAGGTGGGATACAGCTCCCAGTCCTGCTCCTACCACAGAGAGCAGCTCTGTCCCAGCCATCACCCACAGCAGGACATGGAGGGGCTGCCCTGAGCCCTCCACACCACAGGCACGAGGGGGACACACGTTCCTGTGGCTTTGTCTGCTGGGAGCTCACACCCCAGGCTGTAGCCAACAGCCTCCCTCCAGCCACGGTTTGTAACTGAGCAAGAGCCTGGAGGAGGGAGAATAAAAGCAAATCTGTCTGGCTCCAGCCCCCTCGTCACTCTTTCAGAAATCAGAGCAGCATATGGGAGTATTTGCCCCTTTCCCCAGAGATGGAGCTGAGCAGATGACAGGCTGTGAGCATGTGTTAGCCCCACCAACGCTCACTCCAGCCAGCTTCCCATTAAGGGTGGCAGTTGCTCCAGACCCAAATGTTAGCAGTTTTCAATTAGCAAATGGCAGAGGAGAGGGATTCCTGGGGGACACGCTGAGCAAGTCGAGCTCTATCACTTGTCACTCAAGGAGCTCACGTTACCCTTCTCCCTCAGAGGCTCTGCTTAAAATAAAACCCTGCAGCAGCCCGGGGGGGAGGTAGCCTGCTCGCTGCCAGAGAGGGGATGGGTGGCTCATTTCTGGGGTTACCCTGAGGGATGGCAGGTTGTTCGGAGCTGTACTGAGGCTCCCAAATATCAGAGAACCTTGTACTGGGGTACACTGAGCACAAGCTGCCATCAGCAGGGTATTTTCCAAGAGATGTGAGTCGCTGCACGGATGATGGAGAGCACTGAGCTAAACTTTAACCAGCTCCCAGTGATACTGGGAACCTGACAGGTAAAAACAAGTGACAGTGGGCAACTGTACAGGGAGCAGTGGGGAGCAACAGCCACCTTGAGCTGGGGTTGAGGTGCTCCCTTGGTCGGGTTTGCTCAGGGCTGTGGCACCCCTGGATCTACCAGCAGCCCCATGGTCCAGCTGGTTCTGCCACTCTGTGCCAGCCCAGAGCCCAGAGCCAGGCTGTCTCAAACAAGAAAGAGATAGGCACAACCCAGACACTCCCTGACACGCTGTGACCTGGCCCCCGCTAAAAACTGTCCCTGGACACTACTCTGGGACAAGGTTCAGGCCAAAAGGACAGCTAGCTCCTCGGTACCCTGGGGGTTGATGGGACTCCAAAGACAGGACACATCAGTCCTGTAAACACAGGCAGCCTGTGCCTCCGATGACAGCCATGAAACAGCCGACTTTTATCATTATTTACTGCTTCTCTTTGATGTTTTAAAATTATTCTTCCCTAACCTCACTGAAGAGCATTTCTGCTAATTAGCCAGGAGCTGACAAAGCCATCAGAAGGTGCTGGCTGTGCCGGCAGGGCGGCTGGGAGGTGTCAGACCCTGCAAACAAAGATCCCTCCTTTTCCCCTCTCCCTGAGCAAAGCCCTCCCCGCACTCAACATCACAGCCAGGCATTTGTCTCACACAAAGGCGACACTCAAGGCAATTCCCTTTGTGGAGGTGATATGTTCCCTGTCTCCCATGATGGGTCACTTCTTGAACCCATCTGAGCTCGGAGAGGCCTCTTGTCCTCTTCCTCAGCCTCTCCCTGCTACTCCATCCCTCCGCCTTCTATTTAACTTAAACTGCAGGGACAGAAAACCAACGCTCCGGCTTCTGAAGAAGTTAAGGTGGAGCCTTTCGCCCCAGGGAAAGGAGTGGGGAGAGTCCTCTCCCGGCTTCTGGGGCCTCGTGCCCAGGGAGGGCAGGGGTAAGGGATGCCGGCAGACAGACAGAGGGACAGCAGCTTCACCTCCTGCCAAAAGCCTCGTGGGAATGAGGATTCGACCTCGACAGAGGTGCAGGAATCAAAATAAATCAGCTCCGGGATCAGCAGGCGGTTTGGGCTGTTTCCTGCTACAGTAATCATCCCAAGTCAGCAGGATCTTATTTGGAACAGGGACAGCCTTTCCCTGGGTGACAATGGCCAGAGGGGACCAGGCAGCCTCATCCCACATCACCTCCCCTTCCCGCTGCCCTCCGGCCCTGCCTTTCCTTAGCAGGAAGAGCCGCGGGGACACTGCTCCACCACCAGCTCCACACAACACGGGAACAAAAAAAGGATAAAAGGAGAAGCCCTGAGACCTGCAGATTTCACCGGGAGCTTCTGCAGGGAAACAAAGCAGCAGACGTGAGGAATGCAAGTGGCCTATTTGCCCGCACTGCTCTCTGCCTCCGGCAGCACGGACATGCCTCGGCTTGTCGTTCCAGGAGCTTTTGTTGCTCGGGGCTGGGGGCCTCTTTGTTTCCTTTACCCTTTCGCCAGGCTTGGTCACAGCCCGGTATTAAATTATTCAAATGATCTTGCTGGGCTTCACAGCTGAACTCCTCTGTGGAGAGCCCAGGCTGTGAAATCCCAAGGGCTCCAGCTCTCGCCAGAGCGCCTGGCCCAGCACAAAGTGCACTGGTCCACACTGGTTTCCCCAGTCTGGAACAAAAGATCCCAGTATTCAAGCTGGTGACACCTCCAGCCCCAGAACTGCAGTGCAAAGGTGTCATAAAGCCATAAAATCATTCACCTAACACCAGTGCACTGATAGGAACTAGGTAGGGGGGGGCCGCACCCCTGGATTTGGCAGCCCAGCTGGAGCAGGAAGAGCTTGGCTCCTGAAGCAGTGGGATTTTGGTACAAGACAAAGGGCGTCAGAACCTCTGTCCTGCTTGCTGCTGTCCCAGCCAACCCTCAGCCCTGGCAGGAGGAACACCAGCCCCTTCCTATGGGATGTGTTTGAATGCGATGTGGGGCGAGGGGAACCCTGACAGCTCTGAACAACACAGGCAAGAGAAAGCTGATGCTGGAAGGAGCTGGAGCTGCTGCCAGCTCCACATAGTGGGGAGAGGCAGTGGCCCAGAGGGGCTTTGAGGCAATTGAACCCAGCCCTGGTGCCCAGGTTGGTCTGGGAGGGGAAAGCACCTTCCCCACGCCGTCTCTGTAACCCTGCAGCGCAGGAAAGTGCCAAAGGACTGGCAGAACCTTTGAATTCCAGTCGGCTTCCTGGGATAGCAGGGTGTAACCGCCTGAAAAGGCAGCTCCACAAGAAACAAAAAAGGCAGGGAAAAACCCGTGCACCCACCCTGCCAGGAGCCAAACAGGGAGGCTGTGTCTGCAGCCAGGGCTGCACACGCCTCTCCCGGCCGGACGGGACCTGCTCCCTTCCCCAGCCGGAGCCTGGGAGGCGAGGGAAGGAAGGGCAGAAGAGCTGCAGAAATTCATTACCTTCCACATGACAGAGGGATCAGTTGGCTTTTACCAGAGCCCGTCGAGGTTTCCCTCATTGAAAACAGGAAAGAATCACAAAAATAATTAGAGAGATTTCATCTCAGCCAGCTTATGAAAGCACTGACTTTATACACAACAGATTGGCAACAGCACAAAGATGGATGTGAAAGGCAAGAGCATTTGCAATGTCAGACAGATCAGAGACAGAAGCTCATCAAAAAATGGCCCAGGGCAAATGTAAGTTAAAAAAAGAAAAGAAGAGGAAAAAAAATAAAGGAAAGGAAACGACCCTTCTGGAGACAAAAAACGTGACTCCTGTCCATAACACATGGATGTGCTTCTCCTGCCCGTAAAGACCCCTGGTGAAAACTCATCAGCTCCCTGGACAAATCTGGGTTAAAAAACTTCAAGTACTGACAATCACTGGCTGTGTTTTGCTGCCTTCCCTAGCTCAGCTGGGAGCCAGTGAGCCGGTCAGCAGCAGGACTGAGGAGCCTGAGGACAAATGTCAGCTGGAGGATCCTCCAGCGAGCTCCTGGGGCCAGGGCATGCTGTAATTGGAAAGCTCCAGGTGGCATCTGGGGAGAGCTGTGCAGCACAGGGAGGCTGCTTGTGCAGAGCTCGGCCAGCCGTGCAGGCAGGACCCTCCAGAGTGTGCTCAGTAAATGGGTGAAGCGTTTTAGGGGGGGATGGGAAAGGACAGACTTCTCTAATTAGCAAAGAGGTTTGCATTTAGTCACCCAGCACAGCGCCTGGGGCCCTGACTCCAGACGCTGCTGTGCAAAGGCTGACAGCTCCCTCAGACACGGAGCTGTCAGCCTGGGCTTTGTAACCAGAAACAGTTTCCACAGAGAAAAACAACCTCTGTGCTCCTCTTCCACACAGGCACTTCCAGCAGGGAGGGGAAGAGGCACAGTGTGACCCTGAAGGCAGTACCCGAGCTCTGGGAATGTCCAGGGCAGCAGCTCTTAGGCACTGGAGGTTCACAGTGACAATTCAATAAATGAGACCAGCTCTGGTTCCTTGGGAACCATCGTTAGGAGCTCTGTTTCCAGACTGCTGCCTTCAGAGTGCAGCTGAGGAGCTCTGGAGCCTGGAGTGTGTCTGAGCCAGGCCACCGTGGGCAGCAGGAAGAGGAGGATGTGGCTGCTCTCACTCACTGGGAAGGTGACTCCTCCACAACAGCTGAAACAAAAAGGATAAAGACCAAGATTTAGCTGGAAGCCCCATCTTGATGAAGCTACAAGAAGTGTTCTGCCACACACAAGCCTGATACCCAACAGATGGGCACCAAAATCCCTGTCCTCTTCCCTACAAGAAGCCACTGCAAGACCTCAGTAGTGGCACAAGTGAGGCAACACCCAACAGACATAGCCCAAGCAGGATGAAATGCAGTCACTTCACTTGAGGTTTGTGCTCTCCTCCTCCTCCTCTCCAGCCTGGCTTCTCCCACTTATTCTGTTTGCAGTGGGATTGAGAGAAGGGAGCAGCAGCAGCTCATGATAACCTGGGCAGCAGCCCAAGCCAGTCAAAAGCAGAGTTGGCCCCACAGGAGGAGCAGAACAGCCGCCCCAAAGGTGGAGCACAGCTCGCCTGTGCCAGCACCTCCCAGGCCAGATCACAGCAGCAATGACATCACGTGTGTCACCCGACCTCGTGTTCTCGCTGGAGAAATTTCCAGGCAGATTGAGCTGTGTGAAAGCCCAAATCTCAGCTCTTTACAGAGCTCTTAGTGCTTTTTTGCATGCTGGTTGCTGAGAGATGCTGGGGTAGGCAAGGCTGCTGCCCTCACACTGCTGAGTTTGCACTCCCAGTACTGGGAGAGGACAAGGTTTTGGGTAGAGGGACAACAGTGGGGCCACACACTCAGTCCCTGCTCTTACAGTGCTGCAGGTGGGAGCCCACAAACCAGCTGCCACAGAGTGCAAGGTGACTCCAGCAGCGGAAGGGGAGAGCAGCCTGCAGTCTTCCTGCAGAGACAAAACCCTTTTACTCCCATGACAAATGCCCTACTTGTTCCCGAGCCTGGGGACTCGACCATTCCCGTCCCCTTCACGTGGCAGCACACATCACATGAGAGCTGGGCACTTGCAGGGGAGGAACAGAGCCAGGGCCCATTCCGCTGTGCTGGGGCCATCAGCCGGGCCTCCTCCCCTCCGGGCTGTAATTAGCCTCCTTGAAGTGGGCTGGGACTGGAATCCCTCAGCCCAGGCTGAGGCCATAATCAGCCCAGCAGAGGAGGAAGAAAGGCCCCTGCAGCAGTCTGGGCCAGGTTCCCGTTGTACATCCAGGCAATGGAAGGGCAGGTCATGCCACGGGCACGTTTTAACCGAGGCACGATGCTGCCTTTGGCCCGAGCAGAGAGGAACCACAAAACCATCACTATCTTTTCCAAACCACAATGGAAAGGCAGCAGCCAAAATGACGCCTCAAATCTCAGCTTCTATTTCAGCAGCATCAATTAGAGAGCTGCTCTTTTTGGATGCTCTGTGGACTGCTGGCATGCCAGCTCCCCGCTGGCCGCAGCTTGGCCAGCCTACCTGTCTGGGAGTGCATGACACAGCCTCTGCCATCCCTTTGCTCCCCTTGCCCAGTGGGAGAGGCAGTGTCACAGAGCTGAAGAGCAGCAGGAGAATTATTTTGGGCTTGAAGTTATTTCTATTCATCTACAGTTCAAGAAGGACTAGAATAACACTGAGCTTACGTGCCAGGGTTACTCAGCACAGCTCTGGTCACAAGGCATTGTGTCTGGCTGGGTCCTCATGGCAGGAATCACAGGGACAAAGCCTTTACTCACGCTTTACTGCCAGTAGTGTGTTCCCGTGGCAGCAGGCGACAGAGGTGACCAGGTATGGATGTGTCTCCTCCAGCTGCACTGGCCTTGGGACTCCTGTTTCCTCGTCCTTCCTGCCCAGGCGTCCCCTGGCTCCTTTCCCCCACGTGCACACCTCACCATCTGCAGAGAGATACAAACACCTTGCTGCACACCTGCCTTGGCCACAGCAGAAGCAGAGGCCAGCCAGGGCCTGCTGCAGGCCAGGACATGGGGGCTTCAGCCTCACCTGCTCCGATGGCCACAGTGAAGGCATCTCCACAAGCCACCACAGTGACTTTCATCGTCTCGAGCCCCACAACCAGGTGGGGCACGCGGCTGTTGCGGCAGGAGTTGGTGCCCAGCTGCCCATGCTGGTTGCTCCCAAAGGTGTAACAGTGGCCAGAGGCTGACAGCAGAGAGGAGAGGAACACCTGGGTGTCACTTGGGACACACTGAAACCCCTGTAGCTCCTTGCTGTCTCCAGGCTGAGCACCCTGCTCCACAGAGCTTCAACATTAGGAGCAGGGTGTCTCTTGAGAGACTGCCCATGTGAAACAGGCAGAAGGATAACAGGGAAAATGTAGGTGTTCCCCCTGTCAGAATTTGGGCACACACCCTCACCTGTGACAGCAGCTGAATGTGCTGTACCGATGTCAGCACACACAATGGGCTCTTGGTTCAAGGGGGCTGACTGGGCACACACAAACACAGTGGCTTCCTCTACCTGGTCCTCTGGGGAAGGCTCCTCTGCTGAGCTGATCCGGTCTAGGCCCAGCTTGTTACACCTGCACAGGGAAGATCTCTAGGATCACACAGGGATGTCTTGTGGAGCCCCTTGGTCACAACACAGACAGGCCCAGGAGGGTAAAATGTGGAGCATGGACCCTCACCCCTCTTACCTGTTGCTCCCACAAGCAAGAATCTGGTTCTTCACTGTGAGGACCATGGAGGAATCGATGCCACAGATGACCCTCTGAGCCTCGTGCTCTGGAGGGACTGTCACCTGCTGGGGGCAGTTGTGGCACTCCAGGGTTCCCAGCCCAAGCCGACCTGGCAGGAGGAACAGAGCAGGGAACAGCAGATGGCAACACACACCCTGAGCACAGCCCCACTGAGAGCAGCACTGACACAGCTGCTGCAAGAGCCCAGCCTGGAATCCCAGAAAGCAGCAAAAACCAAAGCACAGGGATCCTGGTATGCAGCAAAACAGCTGCAGTTCTTCCACACCCACTCACCCTGGCACATCTGGAGGAGACTGTGGGCAAGCAGGGCCAGCAAAGGGAGTGGGAACAGGCACAAGCCCTGCTCTGCAAAACAGACATCTCTTACCATTATCCCCCCTGCCCCAGGCAAACACTTCCCGTTCGTTGGAGACCGCCAGGACATGAGATGCACCACAAGCCACCTGCACCATCTCGTAGCCCAGCAGGGCCTCCACAATCTTGGGCTGGCAGGGGAAGAGCAGCAGCCGTCAGCCGAGACCTCCCAGCCTGCCCGGCTGCTCCCATCCCTCCCACCCGGCCCCCCCAGACTCAACACAGCACTGGCAGCATCCCAGTTTTCATCCAACACAAACAACAGAGAAACTTCTATTTTTTTTTTTCCCTAACAGTCTTCAAAGGGATAAGAGACTACGTGCATGCAGCACAGAAGATAATGCAAACATCTCTGGGGCGGAAGAAAGCAGCCAGCACGAGAGTTTGGAGAGGGAAGAGTTCAGCAAGGGTTGGGATTCGCCCCCCTGCCCATGTGGGGAGTGCCAGGGGCTGTGAATGCCTGCTCTGAGCAGGCAGGGGCTTGGTGCAGGATGTGTTGGCTCAAAGGCTCTTGTGCAGAGGAGCTGTGAGTTAACGGCTCAGATTCATTAGGGTGTGGAGGGACCAGGATCTCCACATTTCTCCCAGCCCCTGCTGTGACCTGCTGTTAGATCTGACATCTCGCCTCATACTCATTATCTTTCTCAAGTGAAAAGCACCGTTTGTTGGGATCTGGCTGCTGCTTCCAACTGGTCTCCCCTCCCCAGCCATAAGCAGGGAGCAGCTCAGCTCTGGGAGGAGCAGGAACAAACGGGCCAGCTGACCACAGTGACAAATGGCACCAGTCCCCGGGCTCGGCTGGAAGCCATGGGCTGCTGCCACATCCGAGGGCAGGCGAGGAAGAAGCTGGAAGGGAGCAATGAGCCCTCAGCCCCAGTGTTCCGAGCCAATTGGAAGTACAGAGCTCTTCTTTAAATACTGGCTCTTTTGAAAAATAACTTTTCTCAGTGAACCCTGGCAGCTGCAGGCCAAGAGTGAAGCAGGCAGGTGTGTGATTGGAGGCAGGCTCCAAGCTGGGAGCCTGCCAACAGCAACCACAAGGCAGCTCTTGACTTCCCCCACGCTCAAAGGGATCATTGTGTAGGGGGGGAGAGAAAGAGAGAGGCAGGTTGGGTCTTTTAAAACCTGCAGTGACAGGGAGAGGAGGGGGAGGGGGTCAGATGCCAGAGCATGCCTGGGATGCACATCCCTGGAGCTGAGATGAGCCCGCTCACGTGCTGCAGAAGCCACGATCCATCCTTTACCCTGGGGGAGCAGCACACCCAGCACCCTCTCCACCAACCTGGCTCACATCCGTGAAGTTTCCGTGCCCCAAACAGCCATTGCTGCCGCTGCCGAAAGTCATGATTATCCCCCTGTCTGGAGGAGCAGAAAGGAGCTTTGTCAGTGGCACAGTGAGGCCCTGCAAGGCACACGAGGCCCTGCGAGGTGGCACAGCTGAGGGGTGGCCATGGCTCTCAGGACATCGGACACACTTGGACTCAGAACAAGCTGCAGGGGCCACAAGCCTTCAGAGAGCTTCCAGGGAGCTGCAGGAGCTTCCAGGGAGCTGCAGCCTCACGGTGCTGCAACGGCTCAACAAACAAACAGCAGTGATAAGAGTGCTGAGATAACATTGCTGCAGCTGTGTATGCAGGAGCTGTGAACCCCACGGTCTGTCAAGGTGTAAAGTCACAGAGGCACTCCCTGAGCAGCTGCCCAGCAGAGGGGTGGCAGGAAACACCATGGGAGGTAGGACAAACACATGCCCATGGAGTTTGCCCACTGTGTATCTGTGGTTTGCTGCCCTGACCCCCAGCAGAAGAGCAAACAGAGCTCCCACAGGACTACTGGGAGGCTTGACTTCACAAACATGGCCTTGGACCGGTGTGTGTGCTCCCCTTCCACCCAGAACACTTCCTGGACTGCTCTGAGGGGGCTTCAAACCCTGCTTTCCTGTAGTTTGAGGACAATTAGCCTGCAGCAGCTCACACTGACTCCTCACTGTGACACCAGTCATTGCTGGCCACTGTATGTGCCCATGTCATGCTCACAAAGTATATGTCAGAGATTCTCCTCACACTGCAGTCCCCACTGTCAGTTCTGGTTTCAGGTGACACCAATGCAACCAGGACAACAAGCACTGGAGATTTCATAGAATCATAGAATAATTTAGGTTGGAAAAGACCTTTAAGATCATCTAAGTCCAACTGTTTGTGGCCGTCCCCACACCAGAGAGTTTGGGACCAAGTTGACCAGCATGACATCACAGGAGGACCATGTCTGCCATTTCTGACCCCCACACAATGCTACATGAGAGGACACAGAGGCCTCTGTGTCACCCCAGCCCAGAGAATCTCTCTGGTTCCTCTCTGAGCAGGCTCCCCAGGCAGTCCCACTGAGTTTTAGGGGGTTCTGGGACCCAGGCAGGTGAAGGCAGGAGGCAGCAGCTCACCTGTGAGGCAGGCTGTGAAAAGATCACCACAGGACATGTGTTTGATGGTCACTCCAGACTGGCCCTCCAGAAAGCGGGACACAAACTGAGGCTGGAGCTGCTCAGTGGCTCCTGGGAGAGAAGGACCCCCTGCAGCACCCATGGGAGGAGCCTGATGGAGAGAAGCCATGGAAGAGTTGAGTGGGAGAACACTGATGAACCCCTTCCCATCGGTTTATCAGCATCACCCACACACTGGCTGGAACTGCAGTCCTGGAGGAGACAGTGCCAGGGTCTGTGAGTGAGCAGAAATGCCTCCTTCACAGAAGTCACACATCCAAGGCTCCACAGCAACTGCCTGCCCCAGGTTCCCTGTCACTCACCTCCCACAGGATGAGCCTCCCAGATTTGGTGACCCCAGCCTTCTGTGTCCTGCCAGCAGAGACCTGCACCACCTCGGTGTTCAGCATGGGCAGGCGGAGAGGGGTGGTGATCCCACTGCCCCACGTGTAGATGGATGACAGTGGAGGTGGGATTCCTGTCCTGGCTGAACTACATCGGACACCTGTGGGGCACAGAGAAATCATTCATGTGGATCCCTGACCCTCCTCCCACAGGAAAAGCCACAGCACCAGTCAGTCCAGGTGCCAGCATAGCTCCAGACCAGTGCTGGTCCCAATGGGCTGCAGGGCTCCTCCAGAGCTCCGGGAAGGTGACATCTCTTGAGTTCCCCTCTCCAGGAACTCTCTGTGACTTGTGTCATCCAAAGGAAAGGGTTCCAAATGGAGCTGAGTTGAACACACCATGCCAGAACTCACCCCTCTGCCTGGCACTGCTCGCCCGTCCCCCTGTCCGGCTGTGGGTCACTGTGGGCACCGGAGCCAAGGGTTTTTCAGGCCTGCCAAACCAAAATTCAGCCTTTAATGTCCTGCAGAGCCCTGGATCACAGACTGTCTGGGCAGAGCTACAGCAGAAGCCACGGATGAATCACTCACAGCGCTGCTTTGTCAGTGCTTTAAACAACCTGAGAGAGGGGAGTTGGCACCAGTTCACTTCCCCCTGTGCTCACAACTCTCTGTTTTCTGTCACTGTGATGACAAGCCCACACCTGCCATGGCACCTGCCTGGCTCTGAGCCCCTGAGCCAAGCTCAGCCAGCAGCAGCTGCACATTAGGCAGCACAGGAGAGCTGCATTGGGAAAATGCTCTTTGGAGCTCAGAACAGAGGCAGTGAGCTGGTCAGACATGCTGTGGGCTGTGGCAGCCCCTCCCAAGGGACACTGAGGTGGCAGTGTCACTTGCCTCCTCATTTTGACGCTGCCCACGTCTGTGTAGAGGTTCAGGAGGGGCCGGATGCAGATGGCCTGGGCCATGATCTCATTCAGCTGGGGCCGCTTGGAAGGATCCAGGTTGAGCATGCTGAGGATGAGCTGGCGCAGGTCGGGGCTGTATCGATCTGATATTGGGGCAAATGTCCCGCTCATGATCTTCAGCACTAAGGCAGGAAGGTTCTGGAGAGAAAACAAGAGACAAACAGTGGCTGGGCAGTCAGGGGCGAGGCCAAGGAGGAAAGAGCTCTCAGCACTGCCCTCTGCCTTCACACTTCCCGGTTCGCTGAGAAGTGATCCCAGCATACATTTGCACCTCTGTGAGAGGCCATGGCTCCCTGTGCTAGGTGTAAACCACATCGTTCTTACCGCAGCTTCAAAAGCCCTCTTGAGGCTGGCGAGCTCATAGAGCACACAGCCCAGGGCCCAGATGTCACTCTTCTGGTTGTAAGGCTTCCCTTCACAGAGCTCTGGGGAGATGTAGCACGGAGTTCCCACCACCTACAAGAGACAAAAAAGTACCACAGCACAGTGAAGTGAAAAGAGGAAGGCTTGGTGCAGAGCTGCCTGGAACACCACCACCTAAAGCTCCACAGAGCTGGGCTTTTGTTCCCTTGGCATCAACAGCTGCCTGACAATCTCAGTGAAAAACAAGAGGATTTGCCTTTCCAGTGACACATAGAGTGATTGCCTCTAATTTTGCTTCTATCCACTTGAGAGAATCAGAGCCCGGAGTGCTGAGCGTGATACAAACGTCAGCTCAGATTAGCCCAGGTGGGGAGACACTCAAATGTCAAGCAGAGAAAGGAGATTAAGACAGGATGGGAGTGCACAGGCAGGAATTTATTTGCTAAGGATGTGTCAGACAAGTCTGCAAACACCACCCCTAGCAGGAGCCACCCTGTCTGCCCTCACCAGTGGGCCCAGACACCCCATCCTCTCCCAGCTCTGGGCAGGTCTTTCTTACCTTTCTGCAGCCCACAGAGCCACAGAAAACTCAGGCATGAAGATATCAACCAAGGAACAAAGCGGCATTGCCCTAAGCCACTTCCCAGAGACTGCTGTGAGCCAAATCCAGAGTTTCCAGCCTGCTGTCATGAGGTAAGAAGCTCCCCTGCCACTCACCGTGTAGGCTTTGCTCTTGCTGCTCAAGATTTTGGAGATGCCAAAGTCTCCGATCTTGACAATCATGCGATGCTTGTCCAGGAGGATGTTCTGGGTCTTCAGGTCACGGTGCAAGATCTGCTTGGTGTGCACATGGTGCAGGGCCAGGAGGATCTGCACGAAGAAGTGCAGGATGGTGTCCTCATCCAGCAAGGAATTACAGCGCTTGTGGATGAACTCTGCCAGAGTGCCCCCTGCAAGGAACAACAAAAGGCTGTGGGCACAGGGAGCTGCACAGCAAAGCACAAACCTGGCCTAAAACTGGGGGGATTTTGCCATTTTGGCATTCTAACAAGACAAGCATGTGGGAAAAACACATCCTGGTGGGATACGCAGCACAACCTCCAGTGCTCCTGAACAATGGCAGCACAGTTGGTGGGAGGAAGAAACAGCCACAGAGAAGTTTACTGTTGACATATTATCAAAAGCAGCAGGAAAAGAAACACTAAAATTACAGCTCTTGGAAGAGGACATAAACCTCCACGGCAGAACAAGATCAGCCTGTTCTGCAGAGGAAAATTCTTGCAGTCCAAGAGGCCACGTGGCACGGAGAGGCCCCTGTCGGCAAGGGGAGGTCCAGATCCAGGGCTCATGTACAGCTTTTAGCAAACCCTCATGCAAATGTTGATTGCACCTGAAACTCCACTGGAAATCTTGTTAGAAATGTGGGGCCAACACAGTTGACACAGGGAAATGTGCCTGAAACCTGAGCCAAGGGCAGATGGTAACATGCTGATCAAGGACAGAGGGGTTTGAAATCTCCTTGTTTTGGTTACGGTCAGCAGGTGTAAGCCATATAATCATGGAGTGGCTGAGGTTAGAAGGGACCTTGTAAGGTCTGCTCAAGCAAGTAAGCCCTGCTCAAGCAGGGCTACTGAGGTTGTCCAGGACCAGAATCTCTCTTTTGAGTATCTTCAAGGATGGTGACTCCACAAGCTGCATTAATGCTTGGTCACTTTGGTGTCCACCACGAACCACAGATACTTTTCTACAAAAATGTCTCCTCAAGAGATATGTGCCTGGACTCCTGGGGGTGCAAAGCCCAGGATCTTTACAAGGAGCACGACATGAGACCACAGCAACTTGACCCAAAGAGAGCCAAGTGCTTGGCATCCCCTGGACCTGCCGAGCGATATCTACAGGCACGGGGGACAGCAAGGCCCACCTGGGGCATATTCCATGGCGATCATGAGCGCCTTGTCCTCCAGGAAGTTCTCGTAGTACTCGATGACGTTGGGGTGGCTGAGCAGCTTGAGGACCTGGCACTCGTTCTGCGCTGCCAGCCGCTCATCCTTGCTCATCTGCTCCACCGGGATCTGCTTCAGGATCACCAGCTTCTGGTCGGCCTTGCGCAGGCACAAGTGCACGATGCTGCAGGATAGGGACGGGGCCTCAGCGCGGGGACACAACATAGGGCCTGGCCATCACCTTGGGGTGACACAGGTCGCCTGCAGTCCCCGCGCCCCAGGGTGTCACGCACTCTGTGCCGTGCCCCCCCGGGTGCCACACCCCGCCCGACCCCGCATTGCCGTGGCCACAAGCGCCTCGCTGCCACGGGGACGCGGATTAAAGGCCTCCCGCCCAGAGGCAGAAAGGCTGGAGACCTCCCCATCGCCCATTCCGGGCGGCCCCTCACCCGAAGGCCCCTCTCCCCACCACACGGATCCGCTCGTATTTCTCCATGCCCGGGCCCGGTTCCTCCCGTCTCCATGGAGACACTTCCGCGCTGCTACGGCGTCCGCGGGCGGACAAACCGCGCCGCGTGTGTAAGGCCTGGGGGGCTCCGTGTGTCGGTCGGGAGTGGGGGGGGTAATGCCAGCCCCCGCTTGGGTGGCACCCCAGTGCCACCGGAAGCCAGATCCTCTTGGGTAGCATCCAGAGAGAGAGGTTTGGGGTGCGCTGGGCTGCCCGCACCGACTGGGGGATGCCAGCAGAATCCCCCGGATCCCCAGAGAGCGGCATTATCCTCAGCAGCCTCCAGCCCCGAGCCTGGAGGGGCACCCACAGCGGGGGGCTGAGCTGCTGCAGGGCCAGCACAAGGGGCACGAGTCCCCTTCGTGGCCCCCCAGACCTGCTTTAGACCCCTCAGGACCATGAGCACCCCTGGGGCCGGCCGTGATGGCAGCTATAGCGTGGAAGCAGCTCCTGCCTTGCACCCAGGAGTGGTGGCCTCTGTCCTGGAGTGGGGACAGTGACAGCAGTGGTGGCACTGCCACGTGGCCCTGCTGCCATCTAGCGACAGCCAGCTCGCCTCACCGGGGATGGGGGGTTACCCCCTCTTGCGCAAGCCAGCGCCCTGCAGCGATGGGGCAGTGATGGGGCAGAACCCCCACGCAGGAACCAGCACCCCGCCGCGTTTTTGGCCTCACCCTACTGCAGCCTGGTATTAAGGGGTATCTTTGAGTGCCCCAGCCTCCCCGCCCTGGGTCCTCCCTCCCATCTCTTGAGGTGAGCGTTTGTGGCTATTCCCACTACTTTTCCAAACACGATGTTTCCACCAGCATCCCCCCCCGCCACAATGCGCTGCAACCACCGGCGACAGCCACACCGTGCCGGAGACACACACACGGCGCAGAACAGATGTGCGAGGCTCACGCCAGCTGTGCATAACTGTGGCAGATGTGCAGGCCCCAGCACAGATGTGCAACGTCTGCCACGCACACGCTGCACCGGTACAGACGGGCAGTATCCGACACCCACGCGTGCGGTGTGTGGCACACACATGCAACACTACGCCCGCCCAGCAGGAACANGTGGCCGGCAGCGTGGCGATCTTCGGGGCACTGCGCCGGCTGGCCCTGGCCTTGCCACAGCCCGCCGCCGTACGGAGCCGGCCCGGCCGCGGCTGGCGCTGGAGGAATCTCCTCGTCTCTTTCGCACATTCCGTGCTGGCCGGGTTATGGGCCCTCTTCAGGTACCGGGCAGCACGGGGGTACGGTGCACGGTGCACACGCTGCGAACTGGGCAGTCCTGGGGAGTGGGCAGGGGGTAGAGGGTCCCCGTATTCCCCGTCCCNGCCCCCCGCCACACTCCGCACACGTGCGCGCACCGCCCCGCGCCTACGCGCGTGCACACACACACGAGGGGGCGTGGCCAGCGCGCCGTTTATCAATGAAAGGCGCGGCCAGTGCGGCCACGCCCCTCAGCGTCGGCCAACCCCGCGCAGGCGCGCGCGGGGGGAGGCGTGGCCAGCGCGGGGGGAGTGCCCAATGGGAAGGCGTGGCCCCGCTGGCGCATGCGGGGGGCGCGGCCAAGCTAAGGTNCTTCCTCTCCTCGCTCCCAGCCTCTGGCACTCTCCGGAGCTGCTCTCCGACATCCAGGACGGCTACAGCGTCTCAGGGCACCTGCTGGTCTGCTTTTCCTCAGGTAAGGAACCAGGCAGGGCAATGGCCGCAGCCACACCGCCGGACTTAGTCCACTCCCTGCTCAGCCTCGCCCGGTATGCTGGCTCGGGACGAGCCACCGGCTCAAGGGCTGGGCAGCTCCATGCCTCCTGCCTTAATCACGAGCGTGGAGACCACAGGCTGCCAACCCCCAGGGAATAGCCTTCTCTCCATACCCAGACGGGGCGGAGGTGTTTCTGACACCTGAAGAACAGTCACACCACCCTTCTCCTCCTCGCTGCTCCTCCTTTCTGCAGTGGGTCACAACACACAAGCCAGACCTTCTGAACGCTCTCCTTCATCCCACAGGCTACTTCATCCATGACACCCTTGACATCATCTTCAACTATCAGTCCCGCTCGTCTTGGGAGTACCTGGTGCACCATGCCATGGTGAGTATGGCCGGCACGGGGGGCTACCACAGACCCCAGGGCTCAGCCCACCCAGGTTTCGTGAGCTATGGCGGGGCAAGGTGGAAGGTGGAGCCCTTCCCTCTGCCTCGCCCTGGCTGCCAGGTAGGCTCTGCATCAACAAGGCAAGGGCGCCTGGTGGGGCAGGATGTCTGCCAGCATCGGCTCTGAGCGCCTGGAGCCAGACAGGCTGCCAAGCTGGGAGGGGGAAGAGCTGGAGGCTCATCCCAGCACAGGGAGGTGTAACTGGTCCTGGGGGATCTGGCTTTCCAGACTGGTTTTCTCTAAGCTCAGGTGCCTGCTGGCATCTTTTGGTGGGGGGAACAGCTCTGTGCACTCTGAGGGCGGGGAAGGACTCACTTTCCCCAGGGCAAGACGAGCTGACCCTGCTCTGTGTGTGTCCCAGGCCATCTCTGCCTTCGTCTCACTCATCGTCACCGGCCGTTTCCTGGTGGCAGCGGTGCTGCTGCTGCTGGTGGAGGTGAGCAACATCTTCCTCACGGTGCGCATGCTGCTGAAGATGAGCAACGTGCCTTCCCCGGCGCTCTATGAGGCCAACAAGTACATCAACCTGGTGATGTACTTCGCCTTCCGCCTGGCGCCCCAGGCTTACCTCACCTGGTACTTCCTCCGCTACGTGGAGGTGCAGGGCCAGGGTGCCTTCCTCACTGCCAACCTCCTGCTGCTCGACGCCATGATCCTCATGTACTTCTCCCGCCTCCTCCGCTCCGATTTTTTCCCCTCCCTGCGCAAGGGCTCTGCGGGGAGAGATGTAGACGGTGAGAAGTTTCTGATAGACTGAGACGTGCACACCGAGGGGGACCCAGGCTCCGGCTCCTGGAAGTTTTGGGCTCTCCAAAGTTGCTCTGATGTGCCTTAGGGCTTACTCCTTGGCCCCAGGCCCTGCCTTCACCTGCTCTGCTGCCTAAAAGCGCTTCCCTGCTGGACCAGCCCGACAGCTTCACTGAGCTGCGGGGATGCTGCTGAAGCCAGAGGCATGGCCGATGGAGAAGCAGCCCAAGCCAGCTTCCCTGCAGGCAGCTAGAGGACCAGGGGTGGCTGTGCTTCACAGCTGATGGCCTGGAGGGGTTGCGAGGGAGGGGATGAGTCCCTCCCGTGGTGATGTGGGTGGTATGTGCATTAAAATCTGTCTGTTTACTGCTGCCGCAGCACACCTGGGCTGGCTCTTCTGTGGGGTGGAGCAGGTTGGGGACTCCCCCTGGGCCAGGGCTGTGGGAAAGGATGTGCCCCATTCCCAGAGGAGGGCTGGCAGTTGTCAGGGAGAGAAAGGGCACATTCCTGCTGCTCGCTTTGTTCTAGGGACCTTTCAGCCTGCTGGGTCCTGCCAACCCTCAGGGACAACCTAAGTCGAGCCTTGAACAGCACAGCTCTGTCCCTCGCACAGATGGGTTCCTCTGCTCTTCCAGACACCCAGGGCTGTGCAGGGAACAGCTGAAGGGAACCAGGAGAGGTACCAAGCCTTGTGGCAGTGCCTAAACTGCCTGTCTCCAGCCTGGCGGTGAGGAGCCTGGCTGGGCTGCGTGACTCACCCGGCAGCCACGTGAAGTGGAGCTGGCATGGAAAAGCCGTGTGAGGCCAAGGGCTCTTCCTGGAAGACTGCTGCATGCTTGCATCCCCCTGGAGCGATCTTCACTGGCACAGTGCAGCTGCAGCCCTGTGAGCATGCTGGGCCCTCTCCTGCAGCCACAAGACCAGGATGGTTCCAGCAGCTCTCCTGGAGCAGTGGGAGGAGAAGGGGGGTTCAGCTCGCTGGGGAGAGCGGGGCCAGAATTGGCCCACCCGGCCCTATGGAGCACCAGAGAGGCAAATCCTGCTGATGTGACAGCTCCAGGATGGCACCAGATCTGCATTAGCAGTGGGGCTTAGAGGGACTCCTGCCCAGCCCCTGCTCTGGGCAGGATCTGTCCCACACAGCCCAGCACCTGCCCAGCTCAGGCAGAGACAGGCACTGCAGTTGAAAGAAGCTGGTGATTAAGGGGAGAGAGTAGGGGATCACCTTTCCACCACAGAGCTGGGAAACACCCCACAGCATTTGCATCCTGCTGGGACTCCCTGGTGTGCATTGACACCAGTCCCAGGAACAGTCTGGCAGCTGGAACAGAGATGTGATAGCCGGGACAGTGTGGGCAGGGATCGATGCCAGCTCCAAACCTGCTGCCTTGTCCCTCCTTGCTCGAAGCAGAGCTCAGCAGCCCTGGCAGGGCACAGCCTTGCTCTCAGCAGCACTGCATCTGCAATCACCCCACACAATGCCCAAATGTTGATTTTCCCCTCACCCCTATCGCTGCACACATTCCCGCTTGTCTCTCCACATAAAGCACATATGGCTCTGTCCCAGCAGGTCACAGCCCCAGACCAGCCCACACTTCCCTTGTCCTTATACCAGTGTGGAAGGCCAGGCATGACAAAGCTTCCCAGAGGGTGCACAGCTCCCTGCTGTTCCCCTCCTGGCTTCCAGCAGGAGCATCCCCCAGCAGTGCAGCTGTGGATCAGGCAGGCTGCCAGCCAGGAGCAAGAGGCAAGTGAAGTGCCAGGGCAGCACCACTGGGCTGAGCTGAGGTAAGGCCAGGACTGACTGCAAGTCATGCTGATGCAGAATCCCTCCCAGCCTCTGACTGCAGCACATCCAGGCTCTCCAGACCAAATCTTTGCCCAGCAATGACAGCGGCTTTGCTACAAGAGCAGCAACTTCTCCCACATCTTTCTTGGGGTGACTATGGGTATAAAGGTGGCCTGGGGGTCAGGGGACCCTGCTGCTATGCATCCACAGGGAAGAGGCTGGGTTGGTGGTGGCAGGGAAACACACAGGGACGCAGCACTCCTCCCTCCAGGCAGTTTTTAATCCCTTACAACAGGCAGGGAGCACCTCCTGCCCATGTCCCCCAAGCCCAAGTGAGGAGTGTCAAGCCCAGCACAAATAATCGAGTCCTGAAAGCAACTCCTGCTTTCCATCCACCACTGTCCTGGGAATCTGCCACCCTCCATAAGAGGCCTGAAGGAACTCGGTGTCCCACCATTCAAGAGCCCAATTACCCAATCAATATTTGGTCATGGCTTTCATCTTTCTCAAGTCTAAGTACGTACTTAAGCTCAAGTACCCTGAAGACTTTTCCGTAATTCCCCCATTCCCTGCTCACCCAGTGCTCCAAGTTTTCCTGATTCCAAACACTCTAAAAGCTGGTTTCATCTACAGACTTAAAGCCAAACATTGCAAAGGCAGCAACCACAGCATTTGGAAACAGCCCTGAGGACAGTGAACCCTGTGAGGAACAGCAATAGGGAAACTCACACACTGCAAGCACATGGAGCAGAGATTTTACCAGAAAAACCCACAAAGCCTCTGCTGCTGGATTAAGCAGGATGGTTCCAAGTGAACCTGCAGCATAAGCAGAGAGCTGATACACTGGGGGAATGGTGTGACAGGTCACTTGTGTCACATCAGAGCCATTAACATGTTTTTGTTGTGGCCACCCATGGTCTGCTCCACAAGGAAGAGATGTAGGACACCCAAAACACGCATCACAAACACATCCTAATTACACTGGGCAAGAAAACACACGAGGTCTGGGGGTAAATGGAGAGATATTTGAGATTTAGGTGTCACCTCATGTTCACAAATCCCAGACACTGTCTGAGTAGGGCGGCACTGCTCCTACATGACCCTCTCGAGGAGCAGTCAGCTCTGCCCACCCACTGCCAGGAAGGTAGGAAGAAGGAACTCCTTTAATGAAATGAAGGCCCAGAAGTTTGTTGGGTGCTCTGCTTCACATAGGCTGTGCTGTCACAAACCACAAGAGCCCTCAGTGGTGTCACAATGTTTATTTGTCTGTACAGTCCTTGGCAGATGCAGTTTAGATGATTCCAATCTGTAAAGAAGTAAAGGATGTTAAAACAGATGTTATGGTGGCAGAAAGGCAGAGCATCCACCACTGACATCACTGCCATGACTGCACCTCCCCAGGATTCCTGTCCTCCAAGGCTTCTTCCTCCCAGACCTGCCCAAGAGCTTTACACATCCACCTTGTGCTGTACGTTCCCCTACTCCACTTTGTATGTACCACCTCTGCCTCCTGCCTACCTCAACCACGGTGAGGACTGAACTGACTGAGAACATGGCTCCACAAGACTCAGATCCTGTCTGGCTAAAAGGCCACAGAAGTGCCACCATACTTGAAGCACAAGTACCTCATGAAGAAACTCAGGAAGAACAATCAGTGGAGGAGACACGAGACAAGTTGCAAAAAAAGGTTCAAAGTTTCAAAGACATCTCACCTTGTTGGCCACATCCAGTGCATCATAATCTGGAGCCAGTCGGACGTAAGCCTTCTTCTCTCCATCAGGCCTAGAGAGGAACAGGAGGCATCAGAACAGAGGAACTCCTCCCCCCTGCTCCGCATTCCTGCAACTCCCATGTGCATCAGTGGTTCCTTTGGAAACATCACATTACTCAGTGGAATCAAAGTCTACATCATTTGCACAGGACTCCCTGGGTGTCAGAAGCGCTCCTCTAAGAGGAAAAGAGCCCCCTGAGGAAACCAAGCCTCTGGTCTGCCAACATTTCCCACTTCCACCAAGATGTGCTCAGTCAAAAGCTGCACTTAGCTATGGAGCTTTATCCCACACTTGCTGAATCTCACATGCGTTCCCATTTTCTGCTAAAATGAAGCACCTCACACCCACCCGGGACCTGTTCTCCTCCCCCTTCTCACCTAATCAATGTGTTGACCTTGGCCACATCAATATCGTACAGCTTCTTGACAGCCTGTTTGATCTGGTGCTTGTTTGCCTTGACATCCACGATGAACACTAGAGTGTTGTTATCCTCAATCTTCTTCATCGCTGATTCTGTGGTCAAAGGGAACTTGATAATGGCATAATGGTCCAGCCTGCAAGAGAGGTCCTATGATTAACAGAGGGCTGGCAGGTGCTCCTCTGCATTTCAGGGACTTTCTCTGGGATGCATCAGTCACCTAAGGTTATAATCACAAACTCTCAGGCTTTGGTCGCTTAAAATCATCACCTGCATCCCAAACCACCAGGACCCCACACCAGCCCATTCACGGGGCTGCTCCCACTCCCCAAACTCCCCGGCAGGACAAAGCCCCACACCCCACACGCACTTGTTTCTCCGTGGGGCGCTCTTCCGGGGGTATTTGGGCTGCCTCCGCAGCCGCAGCGTCTTGGGCCTGCGGAAAGTGGGCGACGTGCGGATCTTCTTCTTCTTGTGACTGTGGACCCCCTTCAGGACGGCCTTCTTGGCCTTCAGCGCCTTTGCCTTCGCCTCTGTCTTCGGAGGCACAGCTGTGAGGAGAGCTCAGTCAGCACCACAAGGATCTGCAGGGTCGGGATGTGCTTCCCAGCCCAGCATGGCTTCCCCCGGTCAATGAGCAGGAGCTCACCCAGCGGCCCGCGCCCCCTCATCCAAGCAAAAGGAGCCCCGAAACGCCCAATCGAGTTAAAAGTCTCCCATTCCCGTCCGGGGGAAGGCACTTA
>VWZS01002371.1:20168-55069 GCA_013397075.1 Rhabdornis inornatus | reverse complement strand
GACGGTGGGGTACAAGCGGGGACCGGTGGGACACGGAGATGAGGATGGGTGGGACTTGGGAACAGATACATTGAGGAGCACAGGGACAGCGATAGCCTGGGATGGCTGTGGGGACAGCTGGGACACCGGGATGGATGGAAGATAGGGACAGTGGTACCTGGGTGTGTAGGAATGTGAGGGCGGTGACACACGGGGACAGTTCCATGCCGGGATGTGGGACAGCCACACCTGAGGGCAGGGGGACAGTGATACCCTGGGATGGCACACTCGCGATGTGGGGATGGCTGGGACGCGGGGACAGCTGTGTCCCAGAGTGTGGGGACAGCCACGGCCAGGGGGCTCGAGGTGGCGGGGATGTGGGGACAGCCATCGTTGGTGACGTGGGGAGTCAGAACACAGGGACAACCGTGTCCTGGGAAAGCGGAGACTGTTGGGATAACGGGACAGCCCCACCTGGGGACGCGGGGACAACCATGTTCCAGAATGCTGTTCATGGGGACAACTGTGACACGGGGACATGGCCACTCCTTGCTGTCTCTGTCCCCAGACCTCGCGGTGACCCTCATCCCATCCCTGCTCCCCCGGCCACCCACGGACCATGAATGTGCTGGCTCCGGTCCGCAGGGACAGGGTCATCGCCGACCTGCCCCCGGTGAGCAAGGGGACACACCAGCCCGGGGGTGACCTCGCCGAGCCCCGTGGTCACCCCGCTGTCCCTCTTTGTCCCCCTCACAGTGTTTTCGGAAGGAGGCCGCCCTGCCCCCCCGCCCCGCCTTCCACCCCACAGTGGCCAGCGCCTGCCAGGAGGAGCGGACGGGCACTGTGGGGTCAGTGCGGCGAGCTTTGGGGTCGCCACTGTTGGCATGGGGGGGTGACAAGTGGCCCGCCAGCCGCTGGTGGGGGTCCCCGGCGTGGGCGCCGCGTGGCTGCCGGCGCTGCCCGGTGCCGAGCCCTGCGTCACGACACTGGAATGCGGAGCGGGGGGGGGACACGGGGGGAGCACGGGGCGGGGGCGGACACGGGGGTCCGGGATGAGCAGGGCCGGGATGCGGAGCGCTGAGGACACGAGGGGCCGTGGGGTGATGCCCGCCTACCCCACGAGCCCCTCTGCCCCCGGGGTCAGCCGGGAGGTGGCCCCCCACCCTGCTGAGCCGTGCGTCCCCATCCTCGCTGCAGGTTCAAGATCTCCAAGATCATCGTGGTGGGAGATCTCTCGGTGGGGAAGACCTGCCTGATCAACCGGTAACGGGACCCCCGGAGAGGCTTGGAGGGGGATGGCGAGGGGGGGGAGTGACCCCCTCCCCCAAAGGGCAGCAGCACCTTGGGCTGAGCCCGGCTCCATCCAGATTCTGGTGCTGGGCACTCCCGGGAGATGAGGGGGGCACTGAGCCCCCAAGGGGTTGGGCTGAGGGGGTCAGGGGATGTTGATATGCCCCTCATTCCCCCACAGGTTCTGCAAGGACACTTTTGATAAGAACTACAAGGCAACCATCGGGGTGGATTTCGAGATGGAGCGATTTGAGGTGCTGGGGGTGCCCTTCAGCCTGCAGCTGTGAGTAGGTGCCAGCCCCCTCCCCACACACCCCTGCAATCCCCCCTCACCTCCCACACCCCCCTCCCCAGGTGGGACACGGCCGGCCAGGAACGTTTCAAGTGCATTGCCTCCACCTACTACCGGGGAGCACAGGGTGAGCTCCCCACTGCATCCCAGCTGCCCTGTCCGTGTCCCAGATCCCACTGTCCCTGTGCCCATCTCACCCTCCTTCCTCCCCCAGCTATCGTGATTGTCTTCGATGTCAACGACGTGGGGTCCCTGGAGCACACACGGTAGGTGACACATGGCCCAGGGGTGGGGCCAGGGATGAATGTGGGGGCTGGACAGAGAGGGGCTGTGGGGCTGCTATGGTGTATGAGCACGATGGCAGTGCTCAGCCAGCAGCTGGTGACAGTGGCTCGCACAGGCAGTGGCTGGCTGATGCCCTAAAGGAGAACGACCCATCCAATGTGATCCTCTTCTTGGTGGGCTCCAAGAAGGATCTGAGCGTGAGTGTGTCCCCCTCCCTGTGGGCAAACTGTGCCCTGGCTGTCCCTGTCACCCACCAATGGCTGGCTTGGTTGGCAGACACCAGCACAGTACAGCCTGATAGAGAAGGACGCTCTCAAGGTGGCCCAGGAGATGCAGGCAGAGTACTGGGCTGTGTCCTCACTCACTGGTGAGTCCCAGCTGGCTGGGGGGATGCAGATCCCAGCGTCAGCCAGGTCAGGGGACACTCAGGGGGTCTCTTCCCATGGGGCAGGGGAGAACGTGCGGGATTTCTTCTTCCGAGTGGCAGCCCTGACCTTTGAAAGCAGCGTGCTGGCCGAGCTGGAGCGCGGCAGCAACACCCGCAGGATCGGCGACACCGTGCGTGAGTAGCCCTGGCCAGCCCCACGGGGGTGTCCCCCTTGTTGCTCCACCCACCCACCAACCCTCCTTCCTCTGTCCCTCAGGGATCAGCAGCAAGGAGAGCGACCTGTACCTGTCAACGCCCCGCAAGAAACCCAAGTGCTGCCAGTGAGGGGACAGCCCCAGCCCCCTCCGTGCTCACACCTCTGGACCAAAGAGGGGCGACCCCGGCCGGCCCCGAGGAGCCGTCCCTGCCACCCCCAGCCCCCCCGGCCCCTCGCCTGTCTGGGCATCCCTGGCTGGGGCGGGCAGGAGCACCCGTGTGGCTCCTGTAGCTATGCAAACCCAGGTACTGCTCACAGGGGCACATGCCCTCAGGCTCCCTTTTGTCTTAATAAAATCTTTTTTATGCTTTGTAAGAAAGGTGTGGGGCTGGCGGCAGAGGGCTGGGGCTGGTTGTGGGTCTCCCTATCCCTGGGTGCAGCCCCAGGCTCGTGGGCAAGCAGGAGGATGGATGGCTGCCTCTGAGGACGAGTTCCTTCTTCCACCAAGGAGCATCCCTGTCCTGCAGAGCCAGCAGCCCGGTGTTCCTTGAGGGGGGCTGCAGGGGACACACAAGGTGCCAGTCCCACGTCAGTCCCAGCCCAAGTGGTGCTGGTCGAAGTGGGGCTGCAGGCGGGGAGGGACACAGTGTGAGCACTTGTAGTGCTCCTGGATCCACTTCCCTCCCTCGCTGTTCTCCATGCAGATGGCAGCGACACCTGTGGGGACACATGGGGGGGGCTCAGCACTGGCCACCACAGCCTATGGGAATAGTGGTCCCACTGCACCCATGGGTGCGCCCTGGAGTGCCCTCTCCTACCTGCCACGACCCCCCCCAGCCGCTCCACCAGCTCGATGGCCGCTCTCATGGTGCCCCCAGTTTCAACCCACTGGTCCACGAGAAGGACACGCAGACCTGGAGGGGGCAGAGGCTGTGGATGAGTGCCCCGTGCCCACCACACTGGCAGCCCCCCAAAAAGGGGAGCACCCCACCGGCTCACCTGGTGAGATGGCATCGGTGCGGACCTCCATCACCTTCTCCCGGCCTGAGTAGTCACTGTAGGGCTGTGCCACTGTCTGCACACAGAGGTGCCCGGCTTTGCGGATGGCCAGGAAACCTTTCTGCAGGGTGGCCGCGGCTGCAGCGCCTGGAGGTGGGCACAGCACTGTCAGGACCCACAGGGACAAGGGACAGAGACCCTGCACTCACCTGTGACCTGTGTCCTGCTCACCCAGGATGAAGCCCATGGCGTCAATGCCGGCCACCATGTCAATGGCATCTCCCTGGAAGGGCTGCAGCAGGTCGGCCACGCAGTCCTGCAAGCCCTGGGGGGAGAGGGGAGGTGCTGGGTGCCCGCAGCCCACCATGGGCACCCGCAGCTGGGTGGCCCAGCAGCCCTGTGGAGATGCAGCCCACCCTGGCACCCCCTGAGTGCCATCCACCCTGGGCACTGGGTACTTGCGGGTGGCAGTAGAGCCGGGAAGGGTCCAGCCAGGCATAGTTGGGACCCTTGACGTTGGGGGCCATCAGTTCCAGGTACCAGCCCTTCTCCCGTGTAGCGGGGACGTGGCACAGGTCCATGTGTGGGGACTGCAGGCACTGCAAGCACTGAGCATGAAGGGGAGTGAGACTTCCCCCCCTCCAGCCTCCCCAGGGCTCCCCATGGCCTGGTGCCCCCCACCCCCACCCACACGTGGCACTCCAGGGCCCAGGGTTCCCGTTCCAGCTCCATACCTGGGTGCTGGTGGCAGGGCTGAGCCGAGCAGGACCGTCACAGGAGTGTCACAGACAGCGACAGCTGAGCGGGGGCAGCCCCTGTGGCACTGGGCCAGCGCCCTTGGCCCTGGCCAGCTAGACACTGGGACAGTGCCAGGCAGGAACCCTTCCCATGCGCCAGTGATGTCCCCCACTGGCTCTGCTGTCCCAGCCAGGCAGTGCTGTGGTGGGGAGCAGCGGGGCTGTGGTGTTTGCACCCCACGTGGGTGTCCCCAGCACCAGCTGCCTGTGCCAGTGTGGGTGGCACAGCGGGGTGGCACCCTGTGATGCAAGGGTCAGCGAGCCAGGGTGATGCTCAGGGGGATGTTCTGCAGTTTTGGGTGGTCTTAGGCAGCTCAGGGATTTTTTGAGGCCATGCACGTCCCCGTTAGGGTGTCCAGGCAGTGTCCTGCCCTGCTGAGTGCTGGCTCCCACAGCATCCCAGTGAGCCAGGGCTGTGTCCTGACTGTCAATGGGCTCCAGGGACAGGAGCTGGCCAGGAGGGACAGCCCTGGCAGCGCTCTGGGAATGCCACTGTGGGCTGCCAGCCAGCCCGGCTGGGCACCAGGCTCTGGGCTATTCTGTAAAAGGCACATCTGCAGGATGGAATGCAGGGAACATGGGATGGGACATGGAGATGCAGCAGGCATGGGATGGGATGTGCAGATGTGGGGAGCATCCAGGGGAAGGGACACGGGGATGCAGGGAGCATCTGTGGGCTGGGATCCGGGGCTGCACAGAGCATCCATAGGATGGGACGCAGGGATGCAGGGAGCATCGTTCTCCCGTTGGGGGCCGCTCCGGGGCCGGGGGCTGTGCGGGGGCCGGTGCGTCACGGGGCGGGGGTTTGGGGCCGGCTCGTTACCGGCCCCGGCACATCACCCCACCGGCTGCCACAGCAACGGGGCCGGTCCCACCGGGAGGGGTGACCCCTTCCCCGCGGGCTGCCGGCGCGGGACGTGCCGCGGCGGCGGGAGCGGCTGCAGCACCCCGGCTCTGCGGGACCCTCCGCACGGTGCCGGGCCGTGCCAAGCCGTGCCGGGCCGCCCCGCGTGGGCGGGCTGCGCCACTCTATAAGGCGGCCCCACGGCGGCGAGCGGCGCGGTGCCATGTGCGCCCCGGGGCTGCTCTGCCGCCTCCTCCTCCTCTTCTTCCTCCTGCTCCTGCTGCCACCTGCCCCCGGAGCGGCCCCGCCGGGACGGCCCCGAGCCCGCCGCGGGCTCACCTACCCCGGGACGCTGTGGTGTGGTGCGGGCAGCAATGCGGACAGCTACGAGCAGCTGGGTAAGGGCGGCAGGGATGCTGCCACATATCTTCCTATCCCATCTGATCCCACCCCTTCTCATCCCATCCAGCTCCCTTCCATCCCTTCCAATTCCGTTCCTCAAATCCCTTCTCCCCATGCCATGTCGTGCCGTGCCGTGCCATGCCATGCCATGCCATGCCATGCCATCCCATGCCATGCCATGCCATGCCATGCCATGCCATGCCATGCCATGCCATCCCATCCCATCCCCAACCCAGTGCTGCTCCATCCCAGCCCAGTCCAGTGCTGGGTCAGTCCCCACCAATCCTAATCCAGTCCCATCCCAGTACTGCTCTCCTCCATTCCCTGTTCCCATGCTAGTTCAGTCCTTGTCTGTCCCGGTTCAGTTCTCACCCAAGCACCAGTCCGATCCCAGTTCATCTCTGCCTAGTCCCTATCACAATCCTTTCTGGTGCTGGTCCACTCTTGATCCACCCTCTGTCTCCACCTTACTCTGTGGTCCATCCTGCTGACATTCCAGTCCCCATCCCAATACTGCTTCACTCCCAGTTGCTATCCTGATCCCAGCCTAAACCCGCTCATGGTCCAGCTCCAGGACCCCAGTCTAGTCCCAGTCTCATCCCCAGAGCGGTATTGGTGCAGCCCAGTCCCCATCACAGTGCCAGCCTTGTCCCCACTCAAGTGCTGATCCAGTTGAGCTCCTACCCATCTATCCCAACCTATCCCAGTATGATTCCAGGCATGTGTCAGTCTAATCTAATCCTGATCCCAGTCCTAGCCTAGCTCAACCTTAGCCCTGCATGTGGGGTCCCCAGCCCTGCCTGTAGCCCACGATTCCCTGCAGGGGAGCACCGGGACACGGACCGGTGCTGCCGGGACCATGACCACTGCCAGCACGTCATCCACCCCTTCACCGCGCGCTACGGCTACCGCAACCTGCGCTGGCACACCATCAGCCACTGCGACTGCGACCTCAGGTGAGCGTCCCCAAACCTGCCCTGGGCCACCCTGCCATCCCCCCGGGGGGGTGCCAGCCCCCTGAGCCCCGCTCTGCCCCGGGCAGGTTGAAGGAATGCCTGCAGAGGGTGAACGACACGGCCTCGAGGGTGGTGGGCCAGGCTTTCTTCAACGTCATCCAGGTGCCTTGCTTCGAGTTCACCTACAGGGAGGAGTGTGTGGAGCCCTATCTCTATGTCTGGTGAGTGCCCCCCTGCCCTGGGGACCTTCTCCCTGCTTGGGCTTGTCCCATCCTGTGGTGCTTCCTCAATTTTGGCAGGTGCAAGACGTACAACACGGTGGCCGTGGCGGTGCCCCGAGAGCCGGTGCTGTATGAATTTGGGGGGGAGCTCATCGACCGAGCAGCCAGGCCCAGGGGAGTCCCCCTGAGCCCCCCGTGGGGCAGCACAGGGGGAGGAGCCCTCCCGGTGGATCATCACACCCCCAAGGCAGTCAAGAAAGAGAGGAAGAGAAAGAAAGATAAGAAAAATAAGGGGAAAGGTCTGAAAAAGAAAGGTTCTTCTGAAAAGGGGGCACGGAGCCATCCTGCAGCTGCTGCCCCCGCTGATTCCTGGGCCCTGCTGCCATCCTTCGGGGAAGCATCCAACACCATCCTGAGCGATGCCCCTGCACGGGAGGGATTGGGCAGGGAGCCAGCGCCAGCCACTCCCTCCCCAGTCCCCACCACCAGTGGGAAGAGGAGGAGGAAGGAGAGGAACAGAAAGAAGAGGCTGAAAAGTAAAACTGAGGCTGAACCTGCACAAGAGCTGCAGCTCTGAGCCCTGTGGGGCTGTGAAATAAATTTACATCTGCTCAAGCAGTCTCGGCTTTGTCTCTGTGGGGGAAAAGGATGGCACCGGGGGCAGCATCCAGGGGAAATCCCAGGGCTGATCCCGTGGGAGGGGAACACTTGAAACTGTGTGGGTATCCAGAGGTTTGAGCTGTTCCTCACTGCTCCCCTCAGTTCATGTCATTGTCCGGGCCCTGGGGACACAGCTCTTGGCCACATGCTAGCAACAGGGCTGAGCCCCAGTTTTAGCTCCCCTGCTAGAGGGTTAAGTTCCAGCTCCCCAGGCATGGAATTTTCTCTGGAAGCTCTCTCATCCTCTTAAACCCTTGCCTTTCCCACGCTCCCACACTAGCATCAACTCCTTCTCCCTTCCTTTGGGAGGAACAGGGTCTTGGCCCTCCCTCAAGGCTCCTCAAATGCCTGCAAAGCTCCTTAGAGTGGGACAATAGATGCTTTTCCAGGCCTGGGACAAAGGGAGATGCTGCCTGGGAAGAGCTGGGGCAGAGAATGCTGCCTGTGTCCCTTCCTGGTGGGTGGGGATCCTTGATTCCACCAGATTCCAGACTTGGAAAAAGCTGGAGCGGCAGCAGCCAAGCAGACAGCAAACCCCACACCGAGGAGTGTGCAGTGCAATCCCAAATCCCTGAAATAAGCGGATCACACGAGTCCAGGGGGGAATACCAAGGGTGGAGGAAGGCTTTGCTTCCTCTCTGGGTGCAAAGCCCCTGTGGCAGCCACAGCATCCCGGCAGGAAGCACGCACGCGGGGCATGCGGACGAACTTTCCAAAAGTAGAACTTTTATTGACAGCAAGGGAAAACTAAAAACAAAGACAGCCAGAAAGGAGGCAACAACGCACAACTAGGCCCCCCCCCTTCCAGGTCCAACGAGTAAGGAGCTGCTCCCAGTCAAATTCCTATCGTACAGTCTCATGAAATAAGAAAATAGCGCCAAGTTCATCCACCTGCAACCTCGGAGCTGTGAGCCCCAGCCCACGGCTCTCCCCACTGGCCCCAGTGGCTTTGGGAGGAACAGGACCCTGTCAGCCCCTCAGCACTGCAGAGGGGATGGCATTGAAACCAGGACCTTCATTTCTCTGTGCAAAGAGCTTTGCTTTGTCTCCTGGGTCGCTGCCATTCTTCAGGAGCATTTAGATGCAAAGAAGACTTTTGTTTCCTAAGATCTGCTGTTCCTGCTCATTTCCTAGCAAAGGAGGCTGACCAGGAGCACTGGGAAGGAACAAAGACTCTGCTTCCATAGAAAATCCCTACTAACAAAGCAAGAGAGGGGAGAGTGTGTGCCGCAGGAACTTTCCTTCTCAGAAATGTCTCTCCTGTCGCTGGGAATCCCTCAGGAACATCACACTGCGCTGCTTCTGACACAAGTTATCCACTTTATTCGCCCCCTACCAGTGCCCTCCCTATCCAATAGCCACAGGGAGGTGCCCCCGATGTCGGTGTGATGTCTCCATGTGGTGCATCCATAACAAAACCTTATTGTTTAACAACAGAAATCGGCTTCTCTGCGAAACTTCCAGCACACAGAGGGCAACACCAAGCAACAAAGGAAGAAGGAGCATCGACTTCCACCACGCAACTCCGCTCTGAGCAAATCCTAAGGGGAAAGGCAGGGTGCAGGCAGAAAACCTCTGAGCTAGCATTCAGTAAAAACGCTATTTATTCACCCCTCTTGGTTACAGCTGGGCAGGGGAAGCAGGTACAGAGGAGTAGGCCATGCACTCCGGGCTGCTCCATGGTGCTTTACTCCACGTGTCTGTCTCGGGGAAGCTGCCGTAGGCTGGCGCTTTATTTCGCAGTCTGATTAAAAAAAAAAATAATAGTCAAAACTAAATAAATATTGTTCCAAAAGAAGCCAGAGGAGAGAGCAAGCCTTTGGTACAACAGCTGCATCTCCAGCAAGACCCCGAGCCACTGTGCTGGACCCCTGCAGACACAGCTGGGGTTGGCACAGGCTCTGCTGAGCCTGTCACGCATGAAAACACAGAGCAAACAACAACAGGAACTTTGTGAGAACTCTGGTTCGTTTGTCACAGCCCCCACGACTTTGCTTTGTGGTCTCGGGACGAGGGGAGGTGACAGTCAGGGTTTGGGAGAATCCAAAGGAAACAGGCTCACTCCAGTGCAATGCACTTTCAGCTCCGTTTGCTTCCCAGTCTTTGGGGTGAAAGCAGAGTGCTGTGCATGTACAAGGACAGACTCCTTTGACCTCATGTTTGCTTTGCTAAGTTTCCAAGGTGCCTCAAAACCGGAGCCTAGAACGCAGAGGCCGATGCACTGTTCCTTTCTACGATATATTTTTCTTATATATAGTATATATTTTCAAATCAGCCCTGCCAAGTCTATTCTCTCGCTCAGGTGCACATCACCAAGAGTCATTTCCCACCATCCCACGACGTATAAAACAGGAGTTATGTCTAAGGGAAGTCGCTTCCTATTGTTCCCTCTCCTTCCCCCTTCCTTGGAGAAGAGAGCGGAGGTGTCGGGTGTCAGGTCCTATCGATCCATCTCATCCAGCAGAGGCGTGGCGTCCCCGGCGATGGACATGGGCGTGCTCTCGATCATGGGGCTGGGAGAGGGGCGAGGGGTCAACCTCTGCTTCTGTTTCCTCCGCTCAGCCTCCTTCTCCTGCAGCCACTGCTCGGCCATCTTGCCCCAGTCGATGGCAGCGTGGCTGTTGGTCCTGCAAGGACACGGGGACAACGTGAGATGTGACAGGAAAACTTCCCTACCCCCCCTCCCTCCCCGTGGGGAAAGTAATCCCATCATGCTTCTTCCACAAAAATCAAGAAAGGAAACAGAGACAGGACATGGATACGAGCACTCAGAGGTACTCACTTTGGCTGCTGCCTCTGCCTGGAGCTGGATGATGGCTGTGACTGGGAGGACTGGGGTGTGGTGTTGGCCTGGAGCTGGTACTGGGGCGTGGTGATGGGCTGGCTGGGAGTAGTGTAGGAATAGCTGGGGGTCATCAGAGGGGTGGCCACCGGCTGCTGTGCTGGAGTCGTGAAGACCTGTGGAGAGCAGAGACTGTCAGAGGACAGAGGGTGGACCCTGCCAGGCTGGGGGGGCTCTGCACTGCCCTGCTCGCCCAGGAGGGTGCCCACCCTCACTCTACATGCCCCCAGCCCTGCTGAGCACAGCACATTTGCTCCCCTGAGAGCTGGGCCAGCACAGCCTGCTCTCTTTGCTCAGCCCAAGGGGAGATGCTCGAGCCAAGTGGCACAAGAGACATTTGGGGCAAGCCAGCAGCACAGCAGCAAGGAGATCCTGCAGTGGGCACGAAGAATAGATAAATTCTTCCCCTGCAGGCTGCAGAGAAAGTGCAGCAGCTCCTGGGATGGCTCCCTCCCTCATCCCAAGCCAGCTGGCTGCTTGTCCCATGAGGAGCTTAGCGCCTTTGCCCCCCGGTGTTCACCTCCCTTTTCTTCAGATGTCTTGATGATTAATACATCAGGTCATCCACAGTCCCTGCCTATCCTCAGCTCAGCATTTACTGTGCCAAACTTCCTGAAAGCCTCCCAAGGTGCTCTAAAGGAGGATCACTTCTCCCTGCAAGCCTTGTCTTGCAGCATCTCTTCTTTGGGTGCAACAGCTGGGTGTGTTTTTTGTACCCAGGCTCCTCAGTCCTTCCATAGCTGGAATTTGCCTCCATGTCAGCTAGCAGCTTGCAGAGTGGGCTGGGAGCAGGCACACATTAAGAAAGGCTTCAGCATGAGTCAAAACTGTCCAATTCCATCTTACTCCCTGCAAGGCCCGTGGGTGCTGGGTCAGGCTGAGGTGTTCCCTGCCGGTGCAGCTCTGGGATTAGCGCTGAGCTGAAAAGCCCTGCAAACTCAGCGCATACTTTCCCAGCTAATCTCCTCCACTGGCAGCTCACGTTGCCAATTCAGGGGCACAATCAGAAGGTTGTGTGCCCTCACTGCTGGATCCCCCCTCTCCACCTTGCCACATTCCTTGGGGGGTCAGACCAGCTTGCTCCTTGCTCCAACTCCCCCCCAGAGCAGGGCTGTGTTATGCACCTCATTTCTCCAGTCACGGGAGGCAAAAGGAAACCTGGTTCAAGAATCCAGCCTGTGCTGCACCACAGGGACAAAACTAAGACTTGGGGACCCCAGGCAATTCCTTAGCTCCCAGTGGTTTCTAGCAGCAAGGAGAAGCCAGCAGAAATTTAAGTGACACCTACGTGGTACGCACTGCTGCCGCCTCCACTGCCCCCGTAGCCATACTGGCTGGAGCCCCACTGTGCTGGGGTGGCATTTGGGTTCTGTCCCTGGCCTGTCACAGCAGCGATGGCACTGAACATCTGGGAGGTCATGTTCTGTGGTAGAGCATTCACTGCACGTGTCAGGTCTGCAAGGGAGACACACTGCGTTAGGAGAAGTGGAGCCTGGAGGAGCAGTTCACACCCCAATTCCAACTGGGAATGGCCTGCACTGACCTGCCAGGTTGATGTTAGCTGGGGTAGCATTAATGGAGGCTGGAGTCCTGGTCCGACTGCTACTGCTGGGGGTGATACCTGTGTAAAATACCAAACAAAGAGGGAGATTAATTCTCCTGGAAGAGCAGCCATTGGTCTGAAACTCAGGATTTGAAAAAAATGGAGTCAACAGTTGTTCTGGCACAATGGTTTGCTACCAGGAAATGCTGTGTGCTGGACTGTATGGTGGGGGAGACAAAGGAGAGGAAAGGACTGGTCCAGACTTTGCTGCAGAGCCCACATGATGAAAGATTAACTCTCATGAGAGCTCTCAGTGTGTTGGTCCATGGAGCCAAACATTTCAAGCATTGCTTGGAAACCTCCCATATACAGAAAAATCCTGGGACATATTTTTGGGACAAAGAAGTCGTAACTGTCCTTTAATAACTGTCCCTGATATTGTGTGATAAACAAAGAGCTGAGATACTGAAGTTTTAGGCTGCTCACCTGGAACAGGGTCCTGATAGTGATCCTTAAACCATCGGAAAAGTCCATTCACAGTAGGGAAGACTTGGCCCCGGTAGCGGAATCCCTCTGGTGTCACTGTCACATACTCTATCCTGGGAGGAGCAGGGACAGCATGGGACATCACAGGCTGTTTCAGTCACTCACTGACAGGTCACACTCAGAACAGGCATGGACTAAAACCACAGGCTATGGCTGTATTGATAATGAACAGACAGATCCACCCAAGACACTTTATAGTCAATAAAGTTAAATCACAGTTGCTTCAAACTACCCTGCCTTTCCATGAAAAATCCATCATTCCCTGCCTACACTCCCACAACACCCACAGCACAGGGCAGTGCTGCTTGTGGCAGCCAGATGGTTAAGAAACATGGGAGTTTCCTGGGTGAGATTTACTGCTAGAATTAGGTCCTCCACTGTCAGAAGGCCAAATCCTGGCAAAGAGGAGGCGTGATTTACAGGGATTCTCACAGAGCTGGAAGAAAAACTGGCAGCAGTCAGCTGAAGTTTGGTACTGGCAGTACTCAGTGCAGATGCTGGGTTTGCCTCTCACTCACCTTGGTTTGCCTCGAGGCTGATATCCCAACAGGAATTTACCAGGTAGATCTTTACAGGCACTAATAAAGTATGGAATAAATGTTGGCTTCTCTTTCTTGGTCTTTATCAGCAGCTCTTCCAGCTTCTAATTAGAGAGAGAAAGAAGATAAATGCTCCAAGGGAGCTCACATTTTCAGCAGCACACAGAGCCCATGGATATCCTCCTAAGAAGTTACCATGTCCTGGGATTGTCTCACCTTCTTGTCCCCACCATTGCAGTCCTGATAGTATTTGTGGTTCAACAGGTCTCTGGCAAAAGAAGCCATTGGCTGGACATAACGAGCAACAATTTCATCCAGGTCTTCAAACTCCTTTGAACAAACACATTTAAAGAGGTATTTAGGGTGTATTTGGTCATACGCTCTGCACAACAAGCCTTGAGGAAAAAAAAAAGACAAGTATTGTCTAAGGATCCAGAGAACGTATTGGAAGTTACTCTCCAAGACTGTGAAAGCAGCTACAAGGACAGAAGGGCTGTGACAACCTGTAAAATAAGTCCTTCTCCTTCCCAGGAGTGCTCTGCAGGGCTTTACCTCTGTGTTAATCCAGAGCATGGAGCCCAGGCTGAAGGCATTCTCCTTGCCCTCTTCCCGGACATCCACATGCTGGTAAATGCCATCGTTGACCTTCCAGGTGACAGTCAGATGATTCTCCCCTTTGCTGCTTGGCCGAATAATGACATCCCCTTGGTCCATGGTCTCCATCATCTTCTCTGCTTGCTTGAAGCTGATGTTGTGGAATGATGGGTGAGCAATTACCCTCTTGATGTACGCTGGGGAACAAAGGGAACGTTCAGCCTTCCAAGAGGAACTGCTTTAATGCAACTGTATCTAATTGTGCTGATTGTCCTGAAGCAGGCTGGGAAGGCTGGAATTACAAGGGAGAGAGAAATTAAGAGAACTCACTTGTCCTCTGCTGCTTTCTTTTCATGTCTTCTTCCTGTTTGTGATCTGCTGCCTCAGAGTCGAAGTCGTAGTAGGTGTCTTTGGGCAGTTTCCACTCATTGTTCTTGTCCATCAGGTCTGAGGTCCTGCAGGTCAGGTCTGCACTGAATTTCTCAATGTCAATCTTCATGATGCGGCAGTGGACGGTCATTCCCACCTGCAGAGGAGGTGCAGGCCAAGGTGACCAGCAGGTTTGGCAGATACACCAGAATCTCTGTGCTACAGAACAGTGGGATCCTGCTGGCACTGAGGAGGTACAAATCATCTCAGCTACTTCAGACTGATACAACCTTTAAAAGCAATCTTTCGACACGAACTGAAAGTCAACTGATCCCAACAATGACCAGAATCAAAAGAGATTAAGGGAAAAATGGGCAGTTCTCCAGCACATCTATTACCTATTACCCACACCACATGGAAGACTGAATGTCTGGAGGGTGAGGAAAGTCACCTTTTCTATTTCAAATACCTTTCACAATGGGGGCAGCAAAAGTGGACTTCAAGATGTGCACGAAAGCAGTTAAGCGTGTTCAGAAGCAAACACCCAAAGGACTGCTCTAATAAAATGTGAGGCAGAAAATCCCCCCACAAAAACTGCAATGTCTTAGTTCAGTTAGCCATGATGAAGTTAATTAATAACTCTTTAAAGAAATGCTGAGACCTCTGAGCTTACAGGATTATCCATCACCTGCATGGACTGTTGGGGACCTCAAAAGACAGCTAAGATGTTACACCACTATTTTATTATGTGATAAAAAGGTGTTATTCCATTTCTTTCAGAACCCCAATCCCTGTCCTGAGCAGGACCAGTAACTGATAACCTGCACAAACTAATGGAGAGGGAAGAAAAAGTTATAAGAGGGAAAATGACCCTTGCCTGTCCAAAAGCAGTTCTGTGAACTCTTTAGAAAGCCAGAAACAAAGGGCAGCTCTGCATTAGAATGCCTTCTGGTCTCCTAAACCCAGACTCCAGCCAGATGACAATAAATCCTCCTGCAGCACAACATGCTAACTGATTAACAGGGCCCCACCAGCTGCCAAGGGAGATTTGCACTGTGGGACAAGGACACTAACCAGAACCTGAACTTCCTGCTGATTTAAAGTCCTTACATGAAACTAAGGTTGGAAAAGTCATTTAAGAACAGGTAAGAACCAAAACATTAAGAACCAAACTCTGAGTCTTTGGTATTGGCTCCAGGTTCTTCCAGCTCTCACCGGGAGTGTGAAAATCCACTGCTTTCATACCTTCACCCTTTCTTCTGGCCTCTTGACCACCTTGTCACTAAGAAATTTTGTTGGGATGAAGCCAGCAACACCATTATCCAGACGTGTCTTCACTCCAATGGCCTGACCTGGGCAGGAACCGCTGTCAAAATGGTTCCAAACCTTGAGCAAGGCAAAAATAAATAAATCATTCAGCATGGAAACAAAACAGCCCCAGCAGTTCATACTCAAAACAAGTCCAAAAGCTGTGTCAGCAAAGTGGTGCAGCCAGCAGAGACTTGTGGAAGGGCAGGGGACAGAAGACTTCAAAAAATGCTACCCAGTAATGCAATCTTCCTCCTCCAGTTCTGCTCAGCTTATGGGACATTGCAACCAGGAAGGTCAGGACATTTTTAGACCCTGAACACCAGCCTGTAGCCAGGGCTTGTCTCTAATGAACACTATAGGGGTTTAAAGTCATGGATTACCCAGGCTGGAATTCACAGTGTTTAGAAGGGACCTAAAGTACAGCTGCATTAAGCAGCAGGTGGTCCAGATAAGTTCTTAAAATTGAGAAGGTGGCCTAGCCTTCTGTTCTCAGTGTCACAGGCAATTTCTCTGCATAATATACAATCCCAGACCACAAACAAGAACACTTTATATATCTGCAAAGAACTGGTCAGCTTACCCTCAGGTCCCTTTCACTCTAAAAGCCATAATGCAGCCATAAAAGACTTGTCAAATCTATACTGAAGCAATTAGCCTGAAGTGCAACAGATTTTATTTACAGCCAAAAGCCACATCAGGTGGGGATCCTGGGGCACTGCGGACACGATCTTGGCTCTGATACCTTGTCTCCCAAGAACCCTACACAACACTCCTGCTGATAGCAGGCTCCTGACAAAGGCAAGCCTGTCAGGAGAAGCAGCCCCACCTCACTGAGCTCTGGGAAGTTGTCCTGCTGGCAGAAAGGGCACTGCCAAAGGCCAGTTTCATCATTCCGTATCGCCTGGTCGTAGCTCTCTCCCTGTGGGCGCCTGTGGGCAATCCCAGTCACATTGCAGATGATCATTTTACCTGTGGGGTGATGGGAGAGGGGAAAGGCAAGCATGAAAAACTGCAGAGCTGGGCAGTTCCCTCCATGCAAGGTTGCTGTTCATGCATGAAGTTGTTAGGAGGCCACCCAGGTACTTGAAAAGCTGCTTCACACTCCACCACAGCACTGTCCAGCACCATGCTCACTCAGATCCCTTTGCCCCACCTTCACACATCCTGTGTCAACTTAGAAGGACAGAAAGCAGGGATGTGGACAGGGATATACCTATGTAAAATGTCTCTGGAGTTTCTTTGGTCAGCATATTGAAGACCTCCTCTGTGTTGGGAGAACGGTATGGGGTTCTCAGGTCCTTGTATCTGCAGCTTAGCTCAGCTCGAATGTCATACAAAGTGATGTGCTTGTCACCATAGCCCTGTGTGGGATTTAGAGGTTATAAAGGCGTGAGCAGCAGGAAGAAGGTCAGTAGGGAATCCAGTGTAAGTTTTGGAAGAACTCAAGCAACTTATGAAACAGCAAATTTAAAAAAGGGGAATGCAGCAGGTACCAACAAATGGTGAAACTCGGTCACAGGATGTTGAGGAGGTCAAAAGGACAAACATATTTAGAAAAAAATTTCAGGGAGAAGAGCTTAAATGGTCTAATTACTGTCCCCTGTCCCAAGTGTACTTTCTGCAAGCATTTACTACATGCCATTGTCAGACACTGACTGCTCATCATGCCTGTTTACACTTTTTACAGCTAATGCCCAGCTCCTAAAAAGGATAAAGCTATAAATCATGAGAATCTCAGCTGGGCAGCAGAGCTTCCCCTCTGTTTCTCAGCACCAGGAACCCTCAATGCACCTGTCTTTCCAGTTCTTCAGCAAAGGCATCGAGATCCAGGTCTTTCAGGCGCTCGGGGTTTTCCAGGATCTCCTCCAGAGCTCCTGCAGGATTTGCATCCTCAGCTGACTCATCGTACTCCAGGGCATCCACTGCCATTTTCCTTGCCCATTCATAAGTTTCAGGATGGACCCTGGAGCCATCTAGGACTTCAATGTAGGAATCAGTGCTGAAACAAAACCAGTGTTCAGATCAGGGCTCTGAGCTGTTCCAGCTGTTCCTGCAGTCCAACGATCAAGCACATTGTTGAGCACCACTGCTGCCTTCCATGGAACAAAGTACTCCAAAAAGGACACTATGAATTATTCATTGCTAAACCAACAGGAGACAAGGTAAGACCTGGCAAACTGCAGTCTGCAGCTCCAAAGACACAGCCAGGCATTTTGGATGCTGTGTGGATTTGATCCCTGCATACCTACAGCTGCTCTGTGAGCACAGAGCTCTCTGCAGTTTCTCTCCTCACATAAATTCCGTGTTGCCATTGAGCTGTTTGGATGGGTTACATTTTGCCCCCAGCATCTCTGGGATTTGTATCCTGCAAGAATCAAGTGATCTGGTGGGGTTGGATCACTCAATGTAGAGATTCAGCCACGTGTTCTTTCTCACATTGCTTTTCAAGGGTAAAAAACCCTGGAGAAAGCACTTTTCTTGTAAGTCACTGTTTGTGCAAAGCAGTCAGTCAGGTTCAGAAACAAGGTTACAGCTGTCCTCTTGTGCAGTTACCAGTAACTTAATGCTCTATAAACTTCCTAGTATTGCTACTGGTTTAAGAGGAAGCCAAATTGCTGAGTCATTTCTCAAGTTTGAAACTTTAAAAAAATAAAATACTGTTGGAACAACCAGGCAGAAACTAAGCTGAAGTGTCCATGGGTTACTGATGACTGCATGACAACTATTTTAGGGAACAATTGGTTTTAGTTTAGCTCCTCTTGACCACAAAGAGTCCTTCACACCAGAACAAGCCATATAATTAATTTTATGCAGTTCACACTGCTGCTGTGCAAGTTTAGCTGCCTGTAAGAACCAGACTAATAACCAGCAATACCTGAACTTGGCCTAAAGTCAGAGGGGCCACACAGAAACTCTGGGGAACACTGACTCAGGGAAGGTCACTGTGTCAGCCTGTCACTCACACTGACTCCACAGGACATCAAATACAACCCAATACCCACCTATCACCCAGTGATGCTGTGTCAATTTTGATAAAGCCAGCACAGTTGATAAACACTTTGGGTCCCATGTGACACATCGTAACCAGCTGGGTCCTGTTCTCCAGACGGGTGTTGTTTTGTTTTAAGATCTGCAGAGAGAGAAGAATATAAACCTTGAGAGAGGCAAGAGTATAAACCCTCCTATTCAAACACAGGTTGTGTTTAGAGGTTGTGGACTTCCTATCCCCGGAATTGTTCAAGGCTGGGTTGGATGGGGCTCTGAGTAATCTGCTTTAGTGGAAGATGCCTGTGAACATGGCCAGGGGTTGGAATTAAATGATCTTTAAGGTCCTTTCCAACCCAAATTGTTTTTGTCTGGGAAAAAAGCAGAGGATTCACACAGCATACTGCAGTGTTTAAAGCATCTGACACACACCCATCACAACTCTTAAGTTGTTGCTCCCTGCCAGTGTCTCAACATTGTGTGAAAGATGATGAGGCCACATCATCACGGCTCCAACCCTCAGGAGAAGCGTTGGCTTTTTGCCTCCTGTTTTCTACACTGTGGAGGTGTCTTGACGCTCTGACAGCACATCCATTCCTGTGGGTTTGGGAGCTGGCTGGGATTGATGGATCTGCTGAGCTGTTTGGGTCTCTCAAGGACACAAGTCCACATGTAGCTTTAGGGCGAGGCACAGTGAGGTAAAAACACACATCAACAGAGCTGTCAGCTGCACTTGGCACCCAGGACCCTGAGTCACCTCCTGAGCACTCACACAGTGCTGGGGATGTGCTGGTTTTGTAGGCAGGCCCTGAAGCCTCCTTACCTTCAGCAGGTGAGTGCCTTTGCGTGGTCCCAGGCCACACACATACTGCAGCAAAGCCTGGCTGTGGGGGTGAGCAATGGCCCTGTTCACATCCACCCCCACCTCGTTCACACGGTTGATGAATTCGCAGTAGAGTGCGTTCAGCAGCTCCTCCTTCACCACGTGCTCCTGGCAGAGAGAAGAGGTGTTAGCCCTGGAAAAGATGGATCTGTGCAACTCTCTGCCATGAGCCAAACACAACACACTGGTTCCCAGGAGCTGTGTTGCACCTCGGAGTTACCCCTGAGAACAGCCTAAAGGCTGAGAAAGAAGCAAGAAAAAAAAAAAAAAAAAAGAAGGTGCTGCGTAGCCTGAATATGGCACAAAACAGGCACAACTTGCACAAGTTTAACTTGGAAATCTTTTCTTTGAAAGCACAACCCTCACAGGCCACTTTCTCTTGCAGAGAAGGATCTTTCATGCCCAAGGAAAACTTACCTGCAGAGGGTGGAGTTTCAGGCAGAGAATGTCCTCATCAGAGCTGCAGACCTGGGCAAACTCTATGAGGGGGTCCTGGATGCGGCGAGCGAGGGACACGGCCTGACGCAGCAGAGGGGGGTAATCCCGGAATTCATTCTGCAACAGGACACTGAATCAGGGAAAACCCTCGTGGTGTTTTCACACTTTGTACCACAAAAAGCAAAGACACATCAGACAGGGACTGCAGCAAGGAAGCACTTGATGCTCAGGGCAAAGAAAGCTAAGGTGAAAGGCTCCCAGGAGCTCTTATGCAATTAGTAATGGAACAATCTCACTCATTTCTGATTATATCAATATCTACTTTGTGCATCTGCTGGTGCTGATCTCTTCAGGGAAGCCTAAGATGTTTTGCCTTGATCCAAAGATGAGTACGTGACTGTCCAAATGGAACATATGAGACAGAGGATGATGCAAGGCCAGCACAACAAATGGAGGATGACACAGCATGAATGAGCAACAGACTAAGGGAGAGCTGGAGTAGCAGAAGGTTCACCTCAGACTTCTTGCTGTTCATGTAGAGGATGGCCAGTTCATTGTCTACCAGCTCCACTCCAATCGAGGACAGCTGCTGCCCTTGGTCCAGCTCATGAACAATTCTCTTTACATCCTCCATCAGCATCTGAGCATCCCTAGGGAGAGACAGCCAAGAGGACTGAGGGGAGGGCATAGAGCTGGGTCCTGGAAACAGTGAAACGTAGACAGGCACAAGGAAAGGACTGCAAAGAGACTGGGAAGTGGAAGTAGCACAAAGACTGACCTGTTCTCGCCTGCAATTGTCACCACGTGAGGCTTCTTGTTCAGGAGGAATTTCTTCAGTGTTTCAATATCCTGGGCCTGGAAAGAAAAGTAGAAAATCAGAGTAGAAAAGCTAGAGGGTTTCTGTTCTGAGCTACCTACATTCATCTCAGTGACACCTGCACCAAAGCTCACCTTCTTTTCCCTCTCCTCCTCACGCCAGGCATTCCTTCTCTTTGTGAAGTGTGGCAATCGGAGGAAATCCGTCACCTCACCCTCTCCATTAACCAGGGCACAAAACACAGGGTGGTCCCTGTCAAATAGGGATCACTCAGATATGGAAGACTGCTAAAGCTGGACATGCATCCAGACACCATTCCCTCTCTCCTACCTGGCTGATGAAAACGCAATGCCCAGCACCCGGATTCCCTTCCCTTGGTTTTCATCCATGAAATCATCATCTTCCTCCACTTGCTGATCTGGCCTGTATGCAGCAACCTTCAGCCAGTTGTACAGTTTGCGGCTGCAAGCCTGGGAGAGCAGAGAAAAGACAAAGAGGAGTGAGAAAATCCACAGGGGCATTGGCATAACCCTCCTCTGGAAGGAAAGTTGAACCAGACTAACCCCTGCCTCCTCCTCCCTAAGAACTTGTGTATGACCTGTCAGCAGCTATCCCCAGAACACTGCAGGGCTGCCAGTGTCTGCAAGACCATCGTCTCACCTTGAGGACATATTCCTTGGCCTCCACTAAGAGCTTGTTCTTTAATTCTTTGGCCATCTGCACGTAGAGGAACTGGTTGAGGGAGCGCTCGATGGCCATGGTGCGCTGGCGATTCCACTCCTGCACCTGGTGACTGAACTCATCCCGGTAATAGAACTGCTTGATTTCCTCAAAGTATGTCTGGTCACTGCCATAACTGCAAGAAAGGAGGAGATACAGAAAGGCTCCAGACACCTGCATGGACACCATCACTGGCAGATGTCTGCACACCTCAGATTCAGGTAGCTGCTTGGAAAAATCAGGGAAGAGCCAACCTCTCCATCAAACACTGCTTTAGCTACTGAAGTGATGCTGTGGACAGATCACAGCCACTCCAGCACACCCATATTGCACAGTGTGGCCACTCAGATGTGAAGGGAAGGAACTAAGTTGGTGGGGAAGCAAGCATCATCTTCCATAAAAAACCCAAGTGGAATTTCAGAGTTTGCTTTCAAGTGAGTAATACAGATGTCTGCTAAAGTTCTCAACAAGATGATGAAAAAAGCAAGACCCTGAGAGACTGCTTGGCTTTTGGGTGCAGGAAACTAACAGCCCATGACTTTCAGAAATAGTTTGGGTTACAGAGGTGCTCTAAGAGCACTGCATGAACGAGCTCTACCAAGTCAGGGATGGCACAGTCAGTGGGAACTCACCCCTCCACTCCTTTCATGTCAATGCTGATATCTATGGTGAGCAGTGCCTCGTCCTCTGCCAGGCTCATTTTCAGGAACTGGTCATCTCTCAGTTCCTTCACAGGCTTGTTCTTCATGTATTTAAAGGAATAGGCATAGTGGGCTTCATCAATATCCTGGGAAAGAGGAGAGACAGTCAGCATGCACACAGAGCATTCATGAAGAAAGATCTTCCTGTATGCCACAGCAGACAATGGTTTTTATTCAATACCCCCTCAGCCCTATGCCTGCCAGTCTGCATTTCCTTCCCCAGCAGGACATTGTGGAATTGCTTCCCAGTCCCAGAGAAGCAGAGACTGTTTCAATAATTGAAGGCAACATCTCATCTGGTAAAATGCTGAGACTAAAAATGCAGCACACTGCTGAGCTGGGCTCTGCAACAGCCCAGCCCAGTGCTGCTCTGAGATGTATTCAGTTGCCACTAACATGGGAGAACAAGCATTTGTAGGTTATTTAGATCCTTCCCTGAACTGACCCACAGAGTCAGAGCTCCCTTCCTTACCTTCTTCCCTTTTTTGGTTGGTGAAATGTTGATTTTAGCTCGTTCTTGGAAAGTCTGTCTCAGGACCTGTCTGACCAAGGGCTCCCTGGCAATCTGCAAAGCCACCATGTACCGAGCTCCTTCCAGCACTGCTTCCGGGCTTGGGAATTGACTACAAGCAAAAAGGCAACGTGAAGGCTTAGAAGAATGTGCCCAGATAATCTCACTTGTGTTACATCCACAGTAACTCCCTGAAGACCCCCTTACACTGACCTACACACATAATCCTTGGCCAGCTCCAGGGGCTCTGCAGGGAACTGCTCTGTCTCGTGACGTTGGTAACTGTCTCGGAGATTCTCTCCAAACTGCTCAGGTGTCAGACCAAATTTCTTCGCCAAACCATCTGGTAAAAAAAAAACAAACAAAAAACCCCAAAAAAACCCAATGAAGACACGGGTATTGTAGCTAATAGTGAGCAAAACTAGCAGTCTTCTTTCCACAGGTGAGGCACAGCACCCTGCAGAGCATGTGGGACAGGCCACAGTATGCTCAACAGGACAGAGCAGAGCCTTACCCAGCCCAGCTGCCTGGCAGATGGTGTACATATCCCTTCGGGAAGCCTGCTTCAGCTCAGGCCCCTTCTGCTCATCATCCTCTGCATCCTCCCCTTCACCTGTAGGAAGGACACATTAGAGAGGCATCCAGACAGCTGGAGTGTATCAGAAGCAAGGTAAAGAGATTAAACACAACCTACACTGTGCAACAGAGCCCCTAAATCCCACAAAGGCATCTCAAAGGTCACAGTGGCCTTAAAATTATTCAGGGTTGGAAAAAGACCCTGGAAACACTATTTTCAGTGTCACTCTTGCAGTTTTAACAGGAGTATCTCTGGGTTGCACATTAGAACATACATCAAGTTTGCGGACGCCATCCCTGCCACAAGGGGTGGCATTCATATTCCATTGGAAAGCACCTCGTGTGGCAAACCTTAACATTTTCAGAGGTGCCTGAAAGACCTGGAACTAACTTGAGATAGAACAACAAGCAGAGATGCTTTGTGCAAACACAAGGGCTTTTCACCAAACTTTCTTCCTATTCTTTTGAACCAGGATTTTCAAGCAGCCCACAGGGAGAAAACTATCAAATGTGGGGAGACAAACCTTCCTCCTCTTCACCATCCTCCCGGATACGCTTTTGCTTCTTGCGAGCAGTCTTGGCAGCATTCTGCATCTTGGGAATGTCTCTCCCATAGTACAGCAGGAAGTGATTGTACACGTCCTTCAGCTCGTCCATGGACTGCACGTCCTTCAGCCTACAGAAAGCCAGCATGTTACACCCTGCCTGCAGCTAGGTCATGCTCAGAACACTCAAGGAACCTGCTCTGACTCAGGTCAGGCAGAAGAGGAGCCCTTGGATTCATCTCCCAAAATAATTTTAAGTATTTCTCATTATTGGCTTTGTGGGTGCTCCGCAGTGGCCAGAGTGCCTGTGCTGTTTGGGCAAGTCAATGGACATTTTAAGTCATTTTGGAATGAATACTGAAGTCCTGGCATCCTACCTCTCCATGTCAGTAGTATCCAGGGCCCTTATTCCATCAGCCAAGGGCTTGTCTGGGTCAGCAGAGATTTGCTCATACTGGTAGGCCTGCATCTTCTCAAACAGTCGTGTCAGGTTCTGCTTGCGGATCTTCAGCTGGGTCCACTGACAAGAGAACAAAAGAATCGCAGTGAAACACCCCATTGCAATGTGTGATCTGCCTCCTCCTTTCCCAAATGGGGACTTCCAGGATTTTGGGATATTTGTCATATAAAAATTATCATTAAAATCTTCATCCACAGCTAAAGCCAAATGTGGCATGCAGCAGGTCTCATTTAAGAGATGTATTATATTAACAGAAAAAAACAAAATCCAGGTTTGGATCTGATAGTAGAGAAGCAACCTGCACTGCTGGCAGGAAATGTCACTACACAGAAGGAACTCAGTGAAGGGGAAGGACTTTTTGGAATCTGATTTTGTCAGATATCCCTTTACCATCACATGACAGCAAAAATGCGAGAAGACTTGGGTAAAAACCCCAAACATGGCCAAAACAAACTGCTGAAAGTATCAGGCTAGGTAGAAGGACAAATGTTGATGGGACAACCAGCAATGAAAATATACCTCACCTTCTCATCCCACTGCCAGACCCTCCACAGATCATTGATGTGCAGCTCTGGCTCCACATACTCCTTTCTGTAGAAGGCGATGAATGGGACCTGGGCCAGAAATGAGACTCATCACCCCTGTGCAGGGGACTGGGCTGTTCCTGGCAGCCAGGAGCCCAGACAGAGCTCTTGTTCCATGTGAGACAACAAACTCATGGGGCAGCTCTTACTCCACCAAAGAATACACCACATAGGCCAAAAAACTTCTGCAACATCAGGCAACACCTCAACAGAACAGATTGAATGCACCCAGCAAGGCTCAAGAGAAATACCCCCACCTCATTCAGCCTCAATTTGTCCAGAATCAGGGAAACATAGTGACAGCAGCTCTAACAGGCCTTAAAAACCTGCATTGCCACAGCTCACACAAGATGAGTTGCAGTCCCCAATGGGGCATCATTTTATCACAGGAGAGGCAACCAGGGATGGTATCTCAGCCCCTTCTATGTGCCCTAAATGTTTCCAGCAGCCCTTCTAATCCTGTCAAGAAAAGGAGACAGACCTCAGTAATGAAGAAAAGTTGCAAATTACCTCAAAATGCTGGTTTCTCATGAAATTCAGGGCTTCTTTAATCTTCTGGATGGTGCTGGGCCCCTTGCGGCTGAAGCTGCTGGCTTGTCCACGGTCAAGGTAGTCAGAACTTTCCTGAAAAGGAGAAACACATTGTGTTCACTCTGTGCCTGAGCTGATCCCCTAAAAGAGCAGCCCCAGTTTAAGGATGAGAAATTGTGTTTCTTTCAATTTCTACGTTCCTTTTTGCTCTGTTTTGTGGATGCAAAAATGAAGATACACACGTCAAATGACCTGCTGAAAACCAGAAATGGAGGTGGTACCGGGCACCACATTCCTATCAGCAGACCCCTGGAACAAGTCACAGTCCTTTACCTGCAAGGAGATGGTGGGTGTTGCAAATGCATTCCTATAAATCCAGTCAGCTTCTTCCTCCAGCTCATCATCTTCAGCACTCTTCACTGGGATGGATCTCAGCTGGGAAGAGAACACCATGAGCAGAGGTATGTGCAACACCAGGGCTTGCACTGCCATGTTTCCAAGAAGTCTGGAAATTGTTTTGAGCTGCAGGTTACCTCTGGGGACTCCCACCTATGGGGTGCCAAGGATTGTCTGCACCTTCTGAGCACACAGGAAATTGCATCAGCTTTACACTAGATAAAGGCAGCTACAATCCTGTCAAAGGCTTGTGGAAAGGCCTGCAATGGTGCAAAGTCTGCTGTGAAAATCAAGGGAGGATATCTCCACTTCCTACCAGACTTCCAAATTTTCTGCAGTTATATCCTCTGTTCCAATCTATCTGTGCCTTGCTACCACTTTCGTTGCTGCAGCCACAGAGTAACAAATGATAAAGCAGCTCCAGAGCCTCTCTGGGCACTGTCTCAGCCACTCTCTTTCAGAGGTGCTGCTCTAATCACCACTGACATCCATAAAGATGTCAGTATCTGTGAAGAGGCCACCTACAGCCAGAAGACACCACAGACAGTATTTCCTTCTGGGGAAAAAGCGTCCTTGGGAAGAGTGGCAGTTTCACACATCCTATTTCACAGAGAAGGGTAATAAATCTCTGCACAGAATTACACTAACATACACTAAAAGGAGATGGATTTTTCAGTGAAAATCTGAATATAATGTAAAATTAAACCACCAGAAGGATTCCTCAAAGCACAAACAACTCTTTGTACTGAGAGCAGGGTAAGTCTCATCACCCTGAGTAAAGTCAGTTACAGCATTTATTTGTTGGCCGGCATACAGGTAAGCTAGAAACCTTCCCATGTCTTCTCTGGCACTGAATCTTGCTCTCCATACATCCAGCTCAAGGAATTCCTAACATCTTCCAGCACAAAGCCACCTCAGCAAAGCCCAAGCCCTGCACTTCAGCAGTGCAACACTGGCACCCAGTGGCCACAGGGAAGCTGTGATTAGAGCTAAATTCAGATTCACTATAACCACTCCCATGTCACTGATATGTCTGAATGCAGTTTTAGCCTGTATATTTGACATGTGAAGTCATCAAAGAGGGGAAAAAAGATACTCCAAAATCCATCCAGCAGCTTGCCAGCCTGCAGGTCTCAGGCCTGGGAGCCAAAACGCTTTCTGCCTGCAGAGCTGCAGCCCCTTGCCTCACCTGGAACCTCTCAGGCATGTCTGTCATGCGGATCTCGTTGTCCTGGTCTGTGAGGTGGCTGCTCTCCAGCTCGCTGGGCTCGTACATCTCGAAGATGCTGCGGCGACTGACGCGTTTCTTGGTCGTCTTCTTGGGCCGCACGCGGGTCTCGCCTTCTGTTTCCTCGTCCTCGTATTCATACTCCTCCTCCATCTCCTCGTCGTACTCGTTGTACTTCTCAAACTCATCGTAGTCAAAGTCCACACCAAAGATTTCCTGGGCTTCCTGCAGAGCACTGGAAAGCAAAAAAAAAAAAAACCACCCTACTGTTCAGCCCCACAGCGCAGTTCACAGAACATCTTTACAGCCACACAGAGGAGGCCAAACTGTGTAAGCTTTAGTTTTCCACCCAGGTTAAAAAAATCATGGACAGGTACAAATTCTGAGCTTTACTGCAAATATTTCCCTTAAGGGTCTGGTTTTGGTATCCCTTTAAAAAAATCCAGCGGAAAAAAGGAAAAAAGGAAGGAGTCACACATTTTAGAAATCACACACTATAAAAGCTCTGAGTCTAAATTTACCAGGTTTCTTCTGGGAAAAAGACCAGCAGTATTTAACCACAAGCTGAATCACTCTGCAGTTGCAAGATCCAAATAAGTTGAGCATTATTTTCACGGCTCCATGCCAACTTCCAATCAATACTTACGCATCTGTGTATCCTGGAAGCTTCTTCCTCCATTTTGGCTTCTTCAGAGGTTGTCCATCATCATCCACAATGAAGTCATCAATGTCTGGACATTGAGAAACAATTCAGGGAACTTGGATACAGAAATGGTACCTCTGACAAAGCTCAGCCAGTGCAACTATGAGCCTCCACCACAGACCTAGGCTGCTGCTGGCTGTCAGTCTGCCCAGCTATCCACAGCATCTCCTACAGCAATCTCACACAGTCCAGGAGCCTGAACCACAAGAACAAGCTGGAACAAACTTCCAGACAAACTTCCAGGCAAAGCCATTTGAGTTGCAGCTCAGTGCACTGAAAATACAGTCAGGAAAGGCCTGGCTGCCTTGGACAGTAGAAAGAATTCTTGAAACTTTTTTGGTAAGGCAGCAGCAGTGAGAGGCTGGGGCTGAAGAGGGGTAGGGCAGGTATGCACTGTGCTATGAGGTACTAAACAGTGCCTTGAGTACCTTCCTCTGACGCATTTTCATTTTTGAGGCAGCCTAAGGGGAGGTGTTCAAGACCTCAGCACACATAGAGTGCTCCTGCACAAAGTGGTTCAGACAGACAAACTAAACCTGTCACCCAGAAACGTTTAATTCTCAGGATTGTACTAATCAGACCAACAAGAGCTTCACCATGGCAGGGTCACGGCCTTTTGGATACTTCTAGCTCAGAGAAAGTCTGAACTTTGTTCCTGTGTTACATCCAAAGTTTGTCCTAGGATTAAATTGACCATCCACACTCACCAGATTCATCTTCCTCCTCCTCCTCTTCCTCTTCCTGTGGAGCAACAGGAGCTTCCACAGCTTCCCCTCCTTCCTCGCCTTCACCATCCTGAAAGATTTCTTCAGCAATGGCTTCCTTCTCATGTTCTTCCTTTCCATAATCTTCTGCTTCATCATCCTCATCATCAGACATTTTTCGTACACGCCTGAATTTTTGCTGCAAGGACAATTCCTTGTTAATGCTCACAATCCCTGGCTCAGCACTGCACCTCCTCTACAGGCACCTGTGAGGGAGCAGGATGGAGCCCAGCACAGCACAGGCACACAGGGGAGAAGAGCCACCCCCTCAGGAGTCATGCCTGTGTCACTTGCATGCTGTCACCATCAGTGCTGGCCTGGTTGATGTGATTCTAATGTTTCAGAAAGAGCTTTAGAGCCCATAACAGCCTGTGCTGACCTTGAGGTTAGCAGCACACAGGAATGGAAGATGACACTGTCCTGAAGAGGTGGAAAGGGAGGAGCACAGCTGACTTTAGGAACCAGAAAAATGTGTTTTGTAAACTCTGGGAAGCCAGGTCCCAGTTGCTTGGGCAGGGAGATCCTGCTTCTTTCAAGCACTCAGCTCTCCTTTTCCCAGAGGGCAGGAGCTGATGGGAGGCACTGTCTGCTCACACCAGGCTGGAGCCCACCCTCCTCTGTGCTAAAACACACCACATCATTAACAGCAGCATGGGAACACAACTCACTCTTTTGACTTTAACGCCCAAGTTTTCTTCAATAAGGTCGAAGTCATCATCCTCCAGGCGGTCATCAAAAGCTAAAGAAGACAGCAGAGCTAAGTTACAGTCTCCCCCTCCTAATCTGGGAATGCACTAAGCCCAAAAGGGTACAGCTTACCCAGCTCATGCAGACCAGGGCAGAGGGTGCTCTCTGCCAGCGTTACATTGTGTCACAAAACTTACTGCGCTTTCTCTTTTTGTGGCCAACATCATCCTCAGAGTCTCCAGAGTCACTGCCTTCCTCCTCCTCTTCCTCATCGTCATCATCGTTAATGAATCCTTTCAGGTTCCCTTGCTCATCCTGATCATCGAGGTTCAGCTCCTCCTCTTCCTCATCTGGGATGGAGAGCAGCACGTGTTAGAGACTTACTGGTTATCCACTGAGACCCGGCTCTGAGCAGGCAGCATCTTCCTTCACACCATCCACACAGAGTTTTAACTGAACACTTTTACTGACACAGAACCCAGCCAGCTGCTCCTGCCAGATCCCCACTTCTTGTCTCATGCTCTCTCTGGAGAGCGAACAGGTGGAGTGGTCACACTGGGAGAATTCCTCTGTTTTTACCATTTACTATCAAATTGTGTGACCGCAAGTCCCATGTGGCTGAAGCAGCGTATTTTTTATTGCCAATTATAAAAACCACTCGGAGCACATGGAGGAAGGGAAGCACTCAAACAGCTGAGATTATTGACTACAGATGGCCCTGCTATTATAGCACAGTTATTGCTCCATCTGCAGAGCCATGGGATGCAGAATAAAACAGCAATGAACACAGACAATCCAGTAAACTCACCATCCTCATCTTCCTCTACAAACTTCTTGGTTACTCTGGGTACAACCTCCCCATCCTGGTTGTACTCCTCCTCTGACTCCTCTGCTTCGCTCTCCACAAAGTCAGACATGGCTGCAGCCTCTCACACAGCAGCTGGGGAAAGAAGAAACATCCCTGCCATCAGCTGAACAAGCAGAACACAAACACTTCCCCCTTCAGGTTTTGGAGAGAAGGCAGCTAAAGCAAGAAGGGTTTCAAAATTAGCTACAGAGGCCCTGAATTACCCAGTGTCCACCTTGCCTGGACATCCCTGTCACCAGAGATTAGGCAGCAGCCAGGAGCTGCCAGCTCCTGTCAACCCGTGTCTGGGTGAGGAGGGCAGGAACTGCCACAGCAACACTCCCGGCTGGAACACGCACACAGCCAGAGCCTCCATCCCATCCACACCCTCCCACGCGCCGGGAAGGCTCCCGCTGATGCTGCACGGTGTCAGGCACACAGCCAACTCATTAGGATCTTAATATGATTAATCCTCATGCAGTCAACGAAGCCAGGGTGACCCTGAAAAGGGCCTCGACTGAGCAGCGATTGCTGGCTGCAAGTGAGACTCTGCAGAGCAAACTGGAGAGAGGAATGGGGGTCCTGTGTTGGGGCAGGGGGTTTGTGGCTGCTCACAAGTCAGAGCCACAGCCAGGATGTTCCATGCCAGGTGCCTCCATCCAGAGCTGAGGAAGCAACACGAAAACTACAAAAACAGTGCATTTTCTATATCCAGAACCTTTTGTTTTTGTTGAAAAGCAAAACCCTTTGCTTTTCCCAATTGGGGTTTCTGGAAACAACATAAATCAAGCTTGGCACAAAGAAAAGTGTTTGCAAAGTTCTGTCTCTCTGAGCCTTGCACTTCTGGTAGTCACAAACTCACTGATATTTTTGAAATTTTCAAAGGAAGCTTTTTTTACCTCTTTTTTACATACATCAAAACAACTGAACCTTACAAGAGTCAGCTATGAGGAAAACCAAATCAACTCCTCAAATGGCTGTGAGGATGAAAACGCCAGCCCAGGAAGAAGTACAGGCCCCTGGGAAGGCACAGAACAAAAAGCAATTCAGAGGTGTCAGATCTAAAGCCAAAACCTCCATGTTAAATTACATCTGATGTAATTCAACACACAAACACGCAAAAAAAAACAGGAAAAAAAAAAGACAAGAAAAGAATTCCATATTAGGGAATGATACCTAGACAAACACACTTCAAAATATTCCTATAATCATTTCCCCACTGCAAACAACCCACTGAAGGAAATCAATCCCATACGGGACAACCTGATCAAGGCTTTGCCATGGCACCTCTCGTGTGCAGGATTTCTTGTTCTGGCCTGAGATCCACACATCTGCTGCACAAACACAACAACTTGTAGAAAAACAGGGACCCAGTGCTCAGTTAAGAGTTAAAAGGTCCAAGGCTGATCTTGGATGATCTTTTAAGTCTTAAAATACAAGCAGCTCCAAAGAAATGTGTCATCCATATCTCATTAAAGAAAACCCACAAGAAAGATGAGGGAAAGACCTCTGCCAGATTTCAGACACGAGTGGAGAGCAGCTCATACTCCTTGGCTGCAGAATATGTGGCTGTGGCCAACTTCCATGCAGGATGCTCCAGACAAGAGCAGGCCAAGGCTACTGCTCTGCATCCAGACAGGATGTGACATTTTAGAAGTCAAACACTTGTATTTAAGCATCCCTCTCAGAAACAATGCCTCAGAGGGCAGCACTGATGCCAGTTAAATGTGTGTTCCTGATGCAGATGCCACTGATGAATTGTGTGACTACACATAATAGAGAAACAGGGATTATGTTTACCTGTGTATAAATATTCTGTCAACTTCACGCTTTCTCACCAATCCTCCTGCTCCAGGTACTCACCAGGGCATATTAACATACAAAAGCCTGCAGGCTGAGTGGCTTTTCCTAGAGCATTCCCAAGTCTAATAACCTCACTTATCTCCTGCCCATGATCAATACAAACCCACCTCATCAAAACACCACATCCAATTTCACCATTTTCTGCCAGTGAAATACTTAGCTCGTGATTCCAACTTTCTTCCTCATCACTTGCTCTAAAATTTCCTGGCAATTTCATTCTATGTCAATTCAAATTTGCTTGGACACAGGGAACAAATAGGACTTGAGAAAACCATCTTATTTAATGATCCAGCCAAGCAGGTTCCACACAAGCCAGCCACCCACAAACCCAGGTGCTTTCAGCTCCAGCTGAAATTCACCTCAGGACACCAAGGATGTCACTTAGCATGGAAAAAAGAAGCAAGAAGCTAAACCAGATATGGATTAAAGGTGCCTCTCCCACCCTCTGTGCCAGGGAGGCCTTAATTTAAAACGAAACAAGCCAGGGAAGTGGGGAGAGCTGCAGAGGCAGAACTTGGTGAGGTCACACAGGGAGAGACCTGAGAAGGGTTTAAAGACTCTGGACCAAGGAGTGCTGGGCCAGCCCAGTTGTTTTGATCAGGAGTGTCTGCACTTTGCTCAGCTCAAGGGCACAGTGGCACTGATCCAGAGTCCACAAGCTCCTTTTAACTGGGACCATTGAGTTCTGATCAGATCAGGCCCAAGATGGACATGGGCTGCAGACTCTGCGAGGTGAGGCAGGGCCTTTAGAACAAGTGCTGCTTTGTGAGGAGCTGAGGATTTCAGGAATCATTCACATAGCCAAATATCTGCTGGCTACTCAGAACATTGGGAATAGAAAAGCCCCTCAAGAACTTCACCTGAGCAGATGTGGGGTGAGAGAAAACAGAAACATCTGACATTCCCCCAGCTACAAAGGTGCCACCTAAGGCAGGAGACCTCAGTGGTGTTCAGAGAATAACCAAGCAGTGTCCTCAGAGCAAGATATATTTATTATTCAGCAATCAACCTCAGGATAGCAGTGTGACTACACAAACCAACAGAGCCAGGTGCTCATCTTGGCTTTAGGACAGCATGGATGCAGCAAAGACAGGCCTTGACTTCTCCCTATCCTTTGTGGAAGAAACTACATCAATCTCACATTAACACTTGTCTTGTGGGGTTTTTTTAGGTTTGGGAAGGGATGGTTCTAACCTCTGCCACTTCATGATTCAACTCACAGTCCATTTAGGATCACACAGATCCGGGGAGCCACACTGCCAAAGCCACCACTGAACATCTCACTCAGCTCTCCATGGCCACATTTCAAAGGGTCAAACTGCAGAGGATTCAGAAAGCTCTGTGAGAATAAGAGAGCTGGCCAACTCAACTCAAAATGCAGAGGAATTGGCTAAGGAAGCCAAATCTATTAATTTTGTCAATTAAATGCTCATGAAATTAATTTTAGGACAGTCCAAGTACATCCACAGGAGTCCAAGTCTGACAACGAATGCCTGACTAGGAAAAACCCAGAAGAACTGCAAAGATAACACCATCCTTTCACCCCCTCAAACTCTCAGTGAATTTCTCAGCGAAATCAATACCAGTTTTCTTAAAACAAAACAAAAAAAAAAAGGCAAGCCATGGTTGAGCTGGAATGTGTGGATTTAACACTAATAACTAAGCAATGGTCTTCAGGCTGTGCCCCACCACAGAATTCAAACAAAATAATCTCGGCATCTTTTAATTTGAAGCTTATGAGCATAACAGAAACATTCCTGTGAAGCACTGCAAGGCACTCACACCGTGAGAAACTACCCCTCACGGGCATCTCAATGCTGAGCTCTTCCTCACAGGCATTTCTTGGTATCCACATGGACTTCTAATGGCTACTGTGGCCTGCCAGCCCTGACATCAGCAATATATCATTTTATATTTAGCTTTTACAGCTGTTTCACAGATTTCTGAAGTCTGCATCTAAACTTGACACTCCCACCCTCTTCGGTGAGAGGAACACAGAGGGAAGTGATGACTGGGGACCAATGATGGGGAAAATCCAGGCAGCCACCACAGCTCAGGAACTTCCCATACCTGCTTTGTTGGTTTTAATGTTCCTGCTGGTCCCACCGCCCCTGATGCTATCAGGTGGCAGCACGTCCTGTGGCAGGGTGACACATTTAATAGCATGTTGTGTGAAAAAGCTCTTCCGCCTGTTTATTTTAGCCCTGTTGCATCATAATTTCCAGTCAGAAGCAGAAAACTGATGCTCCCTCCTTGCTTTCTCTGACCTGCCCACGACTTCATGCACCTGGATCATATCTCCTGTCAGCAAGCTTCTCCCCTAAGACGAGGACATGAAGGCTTTGCTTGCCTAAAAACCTGCTCTGCTCCTGCCCCTGCCTTTTCCAGCGCTCCCTTTTTGGGATGGTCTAATCAGAATTGTCAGGACACAAACTGCCAACAATTTACTCAGCAGTGTAACAATGTTTTCTATTTCATCCTCTCCTCCTTTAAAGTAATTTCAAAATATCCCTCTTAGGCTACAACGGGGTGTTGAAGCTGTTTTAAAAGAAACAATTGTTTGACACTTACTGCTCTTTCCTGAATAACAAGAGGTGATGTAGAGCCGATTTTGTGGTGTTACCTTCCTTACACCTTCTGCCATATCTCATTTACCACACTAGCACTACCACCCGGTGTCATCTGGTCTCTGCAACTCTCCATAGTTTAGTTATCCTAAATAATTTAGGAGAAACCTTCCTTCTCCACATCGCCGTATTCAGGAAAAAAAAAAACCAGAGCAGCGGATACGACTGTGAAGCTCTGCAATAACTTCACTCCCCTATGAGCACCAATCGCTTGCCACCTTTCAGTCACTTATTAAACCCAAAAGGGCTTTCCCAGGCCCTTGGCTTTTCAGGGAGCACCTCGCCAGAAGTTTGGAAAGCCTAATGCGATGGTCTGGGAATCACACCCGCAGAGCAGAGATCTGGGATTCACACCTTACAGAGTAAGGGGGTCCAGGACCACCAGTGTGGTGAGAAATGAAGGTCACACCCTGTCCCCCGCTCCAAGAAAAGCATCCCTATGGTGCCCACGCCATCGCCTCACATCCACAGCTCTCCCCACCGTGCCAGCACTCCCCCGCAGCCCCGGCCCCACTGCAGCACGGGGCCGGGGCTGCGGCACCTCCCGGCCCGGGGGACCCACCCTCGACCCCAGCCACCGCCTCGCCTCCTCCAGGCCCTGCCCGCCGCCGCCCCGGGAGGCTCCTGCTGCCGCCAGCCCCACCCACGGCCACCCCCGGGGCGCCCGCCGCCGCTTCACCCCCGCAGCGGGGCCCGCGGCGCAGCCCGACACCAACCTCGGGGACGTCCCTGTCGCCTTCACCGGGGCTCGGAGCCGCCGCGGCGCCGGGCCGCGCGTGACGCCCAGGCCGGGACAAACGCGGGTTCACCCTTCTCCTGATAAGGGACCCTCGTTCCCCGCCACCGCCGCCCCACCGGGCCCGGCGCGGCCTTACCCGAGGGGCCGAAGGAAAATGGAGGCGGCGGCGGCGGCGAGCGCGGGGGGCGGAGCGGGCGAGCCGCGACCTCCCGGCGGGCGGGGCGGCCGCGTTTCCGCTTCCTG